>JAODAL010043821.1:0-33488 GCA_025379985.1 Phyllomedusa bahiana
CGGCCTTTCTTCTAATTTTTGCTCAAATAAGCAAGAGCGAATATGCCTTCATCTATACCAATGCAAGACTGGAAATCCTACACTGATCATCTGACAACTAAAAATAAATTTCAAGGCATTGGTGTTGGAATTAAAGAGACTTTCCCGGTTGGAAATCGCAGAAATGAAAGCAGACCTCAAAGTATAGCAACAAGAGTTGATAATCTAGAAGCACACATGATGAAACAAAGGAAGTTCGTTTCTGACCTCTGCAAGCACACAATTCCCAAACCCATGTCCTGCGTGATATGGCAAGACCCCTGGAAGACTTAAAACAGGGAGAGGCGTAATAACCTCAGACTCCAGAGTCTCACTGAAGCCAAGGACTCTGAAAACCTGAGAAGCACCCTCACTGAGATTTTCAACTCATTACTTGGAGAACCCTCTTCTCACAGCATTAAATTTGAAAGGGCACATAGCGCCTTATGATCAAAAATTACTGCAAGTTCCCCAAGAGATGTGATCTGCTGCTTACATGACTACAAGCTAAAGGAGCGGATTATGTTCTGCGCTAGATCCAAGGGTCCTTTTGAATACCAGGGTGCTCAAATCCAATTGTATCAAGATCTGTCGTGGATCACACTACAAAAGCGGAGATGCCTAAAACCTTTACTAGCTGAGTTAAAGAAAAAAGGGATCAAGTACAAATGGGGATTCCCCTTTATGTTGCTGGCCTCTAGGGATGGCCATTCATCTGTGCTAAAAGTGTACGAGGACCTGCTGCACTTCTGCTCGATGCTGGATATTCCGATGCCAGAGATGCAGGACCGGGATCTTGAGCTGCCGCCCCATGCACCACCGGTAATGTGGCAAAAAGTTCAGAGACACCGCCGGAAACTTCCACCGCTAACTGGAGTTCGTTCCCCCCGGGACTCTACATCCCCTCCGAAAACTTGACTGTTACAGGTTTTTCTTTCTTGCCATTGTAAGGAACAATTGCCTTCCTGGCATGTAGCAGCCCCAAATAATTGTGATTGATTTTTCCCCCTCACCCTCCTTCCCCTCCCCTGTTTTTTTTAGCCTCCCACGTCTCTTTTTCTTTTCATTATAATTCCTTGCACCATTAAATTCCCCCCTTCCATCCCCTACTATATTGTTATTGGCAGCAGGTTGGTCGGGAGTAGTCCTGGCACCTTCTACTCTTTCTAATCCTTCCTCCGTGGCTCAGATAAGGGTAGTTGCCCGCCTCTGCTCGGATCGAGCAGCGTTTGACATTTTTTCTCTCCCCATTGGGGGTCTTTTGGTCGGTTTAAGCACTAACTTGTAGAGTGCTTACCAGGTCAGAGTATACTGCAGGGGAGACTTCCCACGGAGTAGTTTCCCCCTGTCAACATCATCCATCTGTCCTAACTTTACCCCCAATACTGGCCACCCTACCCTTTTCTTAAGGGGACGCCGGTAGTTACTAGTGTGTTCACTATTACGATGTTTCTTCACTTGCATTTGTTTTTGATGTCTTGTTTCCCCTTTATGTGTCTTGTCTGGATCGCAACTGCTGACGACTCTGGAACCTCAGGTACACAATCTGCAGAATTGTATAGTTTTACTGGTTTTTTATGATGGCTAAGTTGATGTCTCTAAATGTAAAAGGTATTAATTCCAATGTTAAAAGGCGGTTGCTGTTGTCTGAAATGCACACAGCTCGGGCAGAAATAGTGTTTCTCCAAGAAACACACTTTAACAAGGAGGGCAACTTTGCCTTTGCCAAGAATCAATACCCCATTTCCTATGTGTCCTCCCAGCTAAGAAAAAGGCAGGTATGGCAATTTTGCTATCTAGGTCATGCCCCTTTCAGGTTACGGATACCCAGATAGATGACCAGGGATGCTTTATTATTCTCAAGGGAGACTATAAGGGTACTGATTTAACATTATGTAATATTTATGCATCCAACCAATCCCAAAATAAGTTCTTAAAGCGAGTTCTCTCCAAACTAAGTAGATTCCCTTCAACGTTGTTACTGGTGGGAGGAGACTTCAAAAAGCGGATCAGTCTGCACGTCTTTCAAGGGAGTTTAGACAGTTGGTTAGGAAGCACTTACTGTTCGATTTGTGGAGATTAGCCCACCCCACAGAGCGATCATATACTTTTTTCTCAGACCCGCACGGCACACATTCCCGAATTGATTGTTTTTTTTGGCAATGTTCCGGCTTTGAGGCTGAGGTGGGGAAAATCACCTGGTCGGACCACGCCCCTATATTCCTAACACTTAAAACAGACAACACCCCAATGCGCAATTGTCATTGGCGATTGAACGAAAGTTTGATTAAAAAAAAACCAAAATAGGGAGGAAATTAGGTCCCATATTAGAGGGTATTTCTCTATTAATGAAGGGTCAGTCTCTTCCCCTCTCACGCTTTGGGAAGCTCACAAATCCGACATACGGGGTTCCTGCATCCCCATAGATTCAAGGGTTAAAAGGAACGCTAAGCTACAGAGCGAGAACTTACAGCGCGAGTTGTCCTCCCTAGAATCAGCTTTAGCTAACCGTCCATCCAAATCCATATTAAGGAAAATAGTGAATCTTAGAGCACAATTGAAGACCCTGGCCATAGGCAAAGTGGAGAAAATGCTGGTGTATTCACGGAGGAGATACTATGAGTGGGGGAATAAGGCTCACACGCTCCTGGCTGTCTAGCTGAGCGAGGATGCATCCAGTAGAGCACCATATGCTTTGCGGGATCCGAAGGGACAGGTGACATATGACCCACAGGTAATAGCCCAGCTATTATTCTAATATTTTACAGGGTTATATTCACACCCGGACTCCCTCCCGAAGGATTCCGATTCTCGGTCCCAGATCTTAAGTCAATATTTGAAATCATGCGGGTTGCCGAGCCTCACCTCTGAAGCTAGGGACTCGCTTAATGCACCAATTTCAATGGAGGAATTGGACGCAGCTTTGAAATCTATGCCCAATGGCAAAGCTCCAGGACCAGACGGCCTAACTTACCTGTATTATCAGGTTTTTAGTCCGGAATTGTCACCGTACTTGCTACAACTCTATAATTACGTATTAGAGGGGGGAGAGCTGTCCTCTACTTTCTTGCATTCATACATTACCCTCCTGCCTAAGCCAAATAAAGACCCCATGGATGTCTCAAGCTATAGGCCCATAGCATTGTTCAATGCTGACTCAAAGCTCTTCACTAAATTATTAGCTAATAGACTCTCGGTACTGCTACCACGACTTATTCATAAAGATCAGGTGGGTTTTATCCTAAATCGCCAAGGGGGAGACAACCCTCGTAGGACGGTGGACCTGATCGATGTGGTCAATAAATCTAATCAATCAGCCTTATTATTAAGCCTTGATGCCGAGAAGGCATTTGACCGCATCGGTCGGGCCTACATGTTTGCAGTGTTACAAACCTTTGGAATTGGCGGCCCCTTTCTTCAGGTGCTACAAGCCTTGTACTCTAAACCGACGGCAACAATCTGCCTGCCGCACAACATGTCCCCAATGATTTCCATCCTAAATGCCACTAGGCAGGGATGTCCTCTCTTGCCACTGATCTTTGCTTTGTGTGTGGAGCCTCTTGCCTCTGCTGTCCGCCTTATTCCGAACATTCATGGAGTTTCTCTGCGGGAGAAGGAATTTAAGTTATCTCTCTTCGCAGACGATATTATGCTGACATTAACAACACCACATATATCCCTTCCTAACCTACATAGATTGCTTAATGAGTTTTGCACCATTTCAGGCTATAAAATCAACACAGCGAAAACGGAAGCGTTACCAATAAACATGTCCAAACAGACGTTGAATTCTTTGATAGTCAACTTTCCCTATAATTGGAAATCCTCATATATCAAATATTTGGGAGTACATTTAACAACGTCTTACGCGTCCCTATATAGACATAATTTCCCTGTGGTTTTCCAAGAAATCAGAAAGACCATAACTAAGTGGATGGGGCTACCTTTATCGCTATTTGGGCGCATCTCAGCGTTTTAAAATGTCCCTATTGCCCAAATTGTTATATCTTTTCGAAACTCTACCTGTGCGGGTGCCAATGTGGGACCTGAAACTCCTTCAATTGGCTGTAATCAGGTTTATATGGGCTCACAAGCGTCACAGAATCAAACAAAGTGTGTTAATAACTGGTAAAAGGAACGGCGGTCTTGCAGTGCCGGACTTACCTAGGTATTACTGGGCATCCCAGCTGCGGCGAATCCCTGCATGGTCCTCCCTTTATGCCTACTCGGTATGGTTTGAAATTGAGAAGTTATGGCTAGCTCCCATGCACCCTAACTCTCTCCTGTGGGCCACCTCACAGGCAGCAGTGGATAGGGCTTTGCTTGGCCCAATGGCCCTCACAAGAGAAGTATGGCTTCGATGTGCGAGTAAATTTGGACTATGTTCTTCGTCGTCGGCCATGACTAGCTTTTTGTTTAACCCATCATTCCCGGAGGGTATGGGGGGTCTGGCCATGAGGTGGTGGTTTAACAAGGGTCTTTTCCGATTTGCCGACATAGTTGATCATAGAACTAGGTATCTTAAACCCTTTCACACCCTTCAGACAGAGCACGCTTTGCCTACCAGTTGCTACTTTACTTACATGCAAATCTCTCACTACCTGACTAGCATTTTGCACTCTAGGACTGTCTCTGCCCCTACTCAGTTCGAAAAGTTATGTCGGTTAAATACCTCTACCAGGGGGCTAATATCGGGAATTTATGCTATTCTGTTGAGCCCCTTTCCAGATGAGCCGCCAAAACATACATATATGACAAAATGGGAAGCAATGCTAAGTAGAGACATCACAATGGAGGAATGGGACCTTATCTGGAAACGGGCTTCGCAGACCTCTCTATGTACAACGTACAAAGAAAACATATATAAAATCTTAATGTGCTGGTACCATACTCCTTCCTTGTTGCACAAATTAAACCCGACAATTCCTGACAGGTGCTGGTGGTGTGACATACAGGGAGGTAGTATCTACCATATCTTCTGGGAATGTCACGTGATACAAATTTTTTGGACAGCGGTTAGGATGTTCATTAATGATATGTTAGGCATTCTCCTGCCAATGGATCCGATATGTTTTCTTTTCAATATATTTCCAATCAGGCTCCCGAAATGTTCGCTTAAACTAATGTTGCATGTTCTCACGGCAGCTCGCTGCCTAGTATTGGCTCATTGGAAAAGCAAGAGGGCACCCGATCTCTCCGAGCTATATGGGCGCTTGAGAGATATTCGGAACATGGAGTACCTTACAGCTTCTGTACATAACAAGCTTGATCTGTTCACGCAAATTTGGTCAACTTGGGAAATATATGCTTTAACTAATGACATCTGATGATGCCCAGGAGGTAGAGTTGGTCATCCAGGGCCTCGTTCCCAGGCTATCTTACGTGTTCCCCCTTCCCCTTTTGTTCCTGTCTTGTCTATTAAGTTCAGTCCTGGCTACATATGGTTCATAAAGTATTATAGGAACTTTTTCATTTCGTGCACGGTATTGTGTGCTAGATGTAAGCTGTATTACCTTAATTCTCCTTGCCTGTCATCGCCCGATGGGCTTGTTTGTATACTATTACTTGTGTTATGACACTGTTCCTCCGGTTTAACTATCAATAAAGGAAAAAAATCCAATAAAAAAAAAAAAAAAAAAGAAAAAACATATACTGCTGCAGCTGTTAGGCTCTCTAGATTAGGTATGGAAGATGAGAAACTTACCATATTAGTCCTTACTGTGAAGTTGTGGACAATAGGATTGAGTTAAACAAAGGGGGGGTTAACCCTAATCTATTGGTATATTTATGGTAATTAATTAAAGTGTATTTTGATTTAGCTACCATCCAACCACCATCAAGTTCTTTTGAAATATATATATATATATATATATACTGTATATATAGATATATATATATATATATATATATATATTATACTAAACTTTCAATTGTAGAGTAACAAGCACTTTTAAAGCAGGCATCCTCAAACTGCGGCCCTCCAGCTGTTGGGAAACTACAACTCCCATCATTCTCACTGTTGTAGATTATATAAATGAATGATGGGAGTTGCGGTTTCCCAACAGCTGGAGGGCCGCAGTTTGAGTATGCCTGCCCTAGAGGACTGTGCTCATATAGTGAATAAACGTAACATACATGAAGCTTTCTTTAACATCCCTAACCCTTATTTCTACTCCATCAGCACCAGAGAAGCTGCTTTTGATAACTTTCAATAGGTTATGGAAATAGAATTTAGAAATTTACAGAAGGAATGTCACATAATCATACAGTGTCAAATTTGTCTAGAAGTCAAAAGGTGGCATTAAAACAAACAGCAGAAAAAAACATTGTCATAAAAATGGCAGATAAAGGGGGGGGACATTAAGGAAGGCAGCAATGGATATTTTGGAGGACCATTCGTTACATATTAAACTTAGGGAAGACCGCACTAAAAAATTCAAGGAAATTTTGTCTGAGTTACTTACAGAGGGGGTAAACCTAGGAATTTTTAAAATTAAGTGATAAGCAATATAGTTATCTATCAGTTGTTAATTCCGTTATGCCAATTTTCCATGAGCGCCCCAAGATCCATAAATCCATCCCCCCCCCTTTGAGGCCAATTATTTCGGGCATTGGTTCCCTGAATGAGCTAGTTTGTTCCTGGGTGGATGACTTGGTGGTTGTTTGTGATCCCAGTTATGTCAAGGACAGTACACAAGTCTTACATACCTTAAAAGGGATTGTGTCGCAATTTTTTTTTGCAGTAATGTGTGTGTTTTCTATCATCTTTTTATTCTCAGTTGCTGTAATTTTCATTGTGAGCCTGTAAAGAGAGTTATACAGATTCCTGTGTGTAAGAGCACTGCCCCTCTTCAGAGAGAGCCCTGTGCAGTGTGAGTTGCAGGACACTCAGGAAGCTGCCATAAAGTAAACACTGTAGGTAAGAGACTTCAGACGATTCCCATCTGATTAGCTTTAGTGAGTGTCCTCCCAGCCCCTCCCTGCTGTGAGCTCAGCTCTGCTCTATTGTCTGCAGGGAGCAGGCAGCCATGATTGTGGAGCCCAGAGGGGCAGCTCAGTCCCTCTGTGCTCCAACAAGGCTGCCAGAGAAGAGGCAGACAAATGTATGACGTGTCCTCATTCCTAATAAAGTGATTGTGCTTTTGTCGCTAAAGATTTTTGCGCAATTCAAGATTTTTCCGCTAATAACGTTTTTTTGCTTCTGGCGCCAAAAATGCTTTTTCTACGGATTTTGGCGCAAGAATCCGTTTTTCTTTTTTTCCCCACGAATTGTTTCACTAAAATCCTTTTCTTTACAGATTTTGACACAAATAAAGTTCTCTCGCTTCTGACGCAAAAAATACTTTTTTTTTCAACGGATTTTGCCACTAAAATATGTTCTTTAAACATGTTCCCGCTTAAATCCGGTTTTAACGCATCTTTCCGACAAAATTTGTTTTTTATGCAGTTTGCCGGCAAAAATCATCTTTTTTGTGTATTTTTTTGCCAAAATCCATTTTCCGCGCATTTTGGACGTCTAAATCCGTTTTCCGTGCATTTTGACGCCTAAATCCTTTTTCCACGCATTTTGACGCCAAAATCCGTTTTCCACGCATTTTGATGCCAAACTCCAATTTATTGCGCATTTTGACGCCTAAATCCTGTTATTGTGCATTTTGACACCTAAATCCTCTTATTGCGCATTTTGATGGCAAAATCCGTTTTTTTTTTTGCATTTTGACGGCAAAATCCGTTTTTTGCGCATTTTGACGGCAAAATCCATTTTTTGCACATTTTGATGGCAAAATCTGTTCAATTCTCGGAACGGATCCGAAAGACGCAGTGAAATGCGCATCGGTGATTACTCGTGTGAGCGCCGGTGCGTGTTTCTAATAAAAAGCTAAGTAAAATCACATTGCTATTTATTCGATATGTGTTTAGGTCCATTTGGGGACTGACAGAAAGATCCAAACACGTATCCAAAAGCATATGTAACACAGAATCAAAGACGCCGTGTGAACAGACCCTAAATGTAATCACAATTTCACTCTGGTTCTTCTTTTTTCAGCTATGGATACACAGCAACTCTGTATGGTGTCCTCAGTCACCAACAAAATGGTGACTCATGGCTACAGAGTATACAATTCATATCCCCCTCCTAATGCACACAGGGGAGAGGGAGGCATGTGATATCACCACCAGACCAGCCCACATTTACAGCAGTGCTGTATTACATGCTCTTTGTACATGAACCAAACATTTTTTTTCTTGGATGTGCTCCCTCTGGTGGCTAAGAGTGGGAAACATTTAAAATTATTCTGCATTTTTTAATATTTACCACAAATTAAATGAAAGAAAAAAATATACTAAAAATTTTGACAAAAATGAACACATAATATTTTATCAATAGAAAAAAAATATTTTTTGATGATAGATTCCCTTTAATTATTTTTCCTGGCAACAAAATTTTTTCTGGCTAACATGCAATGTGAGCACCTTATATTCATGCATATCGCATGATTTAGCAATTTCTGCCCTAGCACGCCACCTTTATAACACTGGGTCATATACTGAGGGTCTAATAGAATATATCCTTGAGTCAGTAAGATATCTATTGATATAACTTTGTTTAATTTAATCAGGAGTTCTATTTGCAGATACAGGGAGCCCCGATGGGGGTTACATTCTCTCTCTCATTCGCTAATTTGTATATGGTCTGGTGGGAGGAAGAGTATATTTTTTTTCCTCTAGTAATCCATTTTTTGGCAATATACATTATTTTGGCCACTATATAGATGATCTGCTATTAGTTTGGACAGTAACAGAACAAGAAATTTGGAACTTTGTTTGTTATATTAACAACAACCCCTATATTTTAAAATTCATGGCCCAAAGTAATAAGAATACCATAGATTTTCTAGACATTGATCTTACTGTTCATGATAGCAGAGTATGTACAACTATATTCTGGAAAAATACAGCCAGGAATATGGTACTAAATGCTACCAGTAACCATCCTGCACATACAGTGTGTTCAGTCCCGATAGGGGAGTTTGTCCGAGCAAAATGAGCTTGTTCAAATCCCGATTTGTTAGCTATGCAGTTGAATGTCATAGAGAAACATTTAAACGTTAGACATTACCCCAATTGGAATGTGAATAGAGCCAAAAAGTGTGTTGCTTTTAAGAATAGGGAACATTTGCTAAAAGGTAGGGATCCTAGAATTAATGCCGATTCTCATATACTTACCTTTTCAACTGTTAATAATATAATATATCAAAACAATATTTCAAATATACTTACCAATATACTTACTAAAGGAATAGGTTTTGTTCTGAAAAATGGTAAATCTCTTGCCACCATGCTTTCCCCCAGTTTGTATACAGAAAATTCTTTGGTAGAGTTTTAGATGCGGAGGTGCTTGGTGTAACATGTCAATTTACTGATAGATTAACAGATTTTAGGTACCACCCGGGGAATCGGACACATAAGATTCCTAATTTTATAAATTGTAACACTGAATCAGTAATATATGCCATCAGATTCAGAGCCGGTGACCTCTTGTATATTGGCTGTACAGTACAAGTCAAATCCTTAAAGGGGTTGTCTCACTAAAAGGATTGCTTTTTATGTTAAAGATCTTGCAAAAACAAGTCACTTTGCAATATGTGTCCATTAACAGTGTCCTACTATTCCTAGATATCCCCATCTTGTATGGGCTGCCACCACTGGTTGCTAAAGCTACAGACCTGCTGTCCTCAGCAGCTCAACACTGCAGGCCAGTAAAGCCGGTAAATTCAAAAATGAAACTGAGAAAACACGACTGAGGTAAGATGAATTGATGTAGTGAGATAATCCCTTTAAGAGACATTTTTATGAGCATATTCTGCATGCGAAAAATCCTAATTACATAAATATCTCTGAGGCATCTAGACATTTTTCAACAATCCATCAGGGAGATACATCTATTTTTTTTTTTTCATTTTTGGCATAGAACATGTAACTGTAGGTGTCAGGGGCAGAAATCTGAAACAGCGTTTACTATGATGGGAAGCCCACTGGATATTTAAGTTAAATACTAGAATTCCACTTGAATTAAATTACAAAAATGATCTTTTGTACCATTACTGAGTATTTATATCATCCATGTACCATTTTGAATTGTTTTTCACTTTTAGTGTTGTTGCTTTAATTCACACAGGTTTTTTCTTTGATTAGCACAGTGATTACTAGTGCAGATATAAGAAGTGGTTTTAGTCTGTCTCCAGGTATGCTACGATTAAAGGGGTTTTGCCACGATGTAATGTTGACGTGGGATCTTCCAAAATGGGTATTTAATCACTTTTCTAAATATATGTCATTAAAAAAGTGAAGCCTGTGAGAGCTACAGCCTTGCTCTGTCCCCCTTAGTTTCCTGAAAGTTTACACTAGACACGACCAGGACACTGACAGGAGCTGGCCGCGCTTGCGTGTTTGCTCTTCCTATCTGATGACAGGGAACATGAAGGAGCTTGCAAGGGGCTGGGGAGAAAGTGCAGTGTATGAGTCTGTCTGCTGTATAGATAATCCACTGGTTATAATGTTATTATTTGAGTAAACTTTAGAGACGCTCCCTGCTTCCTCGCTCTCTGCTCACCCCCTCCCTCTCACCTCTGCAGCCCTTCATGACTAAGCATGCTTTGTTTATATTCTCTCCTGAGCAGATAAGAGGTAAGGAACTCACTTCATGACAAAACCTGGAGAACATTGTTTTTTTGATGATACATGTGCTCTTGTTTTTCCGTATTTTTATCACAGGCAAAACTCCCAACCTGTTTAAATAACATTTACAATTACCTCCGTACAGCCAAGGTATAAAATGGAATGTAATTTATTTAAAGGGGTTGTGCCACAATCTCCTTTCATACCTCCTGTATCCAGCTCTTCAGCTCTGTGTGCTCAGAAGGGGGCGTGTGTGATTTGGTTGAATTGTCTATCATGTGATCCTGCAGGATGTCATCACCAGGACTTTCTTCTCTGTAGTCGAAGAAAGGTCTGTTTATGTAAAGCATTGTGAGTAGCTGAGAGGTAAAGCTTTTGCCTCCAGGCACAAGGGGTCCTAGGTTCAAATCCCTGCAGGAACCAAACCTGTGTTTTTTTTCTCTTTATCAATGCACAAACCTGATTGAGGTTTCTTTTTTATTTATTTGCACTGTTTGACTAATTACTAAGGAGTACAGAGGACAGGAGTAGAATGACAGCACCTGGGGTTTGAACACTCAGTAGCTGCCTGAGAGGAGAGGTGATGTCTGAGCATGTGCGGCCAGGACTGAGGAGCTCTCAGCCCTGGTCGTATCACCTGGAGACAAGCTGTAAACAATGGATCACTAAAGGAGCAGCTAAAACAAAAACGGTGCAGAATTTTTAATAATAATGAATGGTGAAAATGTTTGTTATTTCATTTGCAAGCTTCCCACGTCAATTTTACTTTGTGGTAAAACCCCTTTAACCTTCTGAAAACAAAACACATATTACAGCCTTAGAGATAAATTAATATTAATTCCTGCCAAATTCTTATATAATATCCTGCAAAATATTATACAATGCAGGGGAAAGTTCCATGAACATATTTCATTTCCCCATTCTAAGTTATAACAAAAGCTATTTGCAAGGTAAATTAAATTTGACCTTTTTTTGGCGATTTGTCAACTGCCATCATTTACTCTTTCCCTGGTTCTAAACATAACCTCTGTGTTAAATATTATGGGGAGGTCTCCTATCATGAGTCATAAATAAAACTCACTAGGAAGTATGGTTATCTTGGCGACTCGAAGCTCACTGGTTCAAATACACGTGTAGTGTGTGATAAACCTGTGTAATTATTGCATTGCAGACAGCAGATTAAATAACAAGACACTTAAATTGGGTGTTACCCTTCAGTATGAAAAGTTAATAATGGATGAAATCCAAAACAAATTTCCTTTAAGCAGTCATCAAACGGAAACAATGCTAATTATTTTATTTTTGTACTAAAGTTTATTTAAGAATCATCATGTCAAGTCAAAATAGATATGTTAGATCGAAGAAAACGAGAGCGGACACCACCGAAAATACATATCTGGGTGCAAGCTAACATGTAAAAAGAATGACTGTGTACAAAAAAATAAACATTTACTACTCGCTATCACTTTCTACAAATATACTTTACTACAAAAACTCTAGTAATAGACAAGCATTTAAAAAAACAATATTCACAAAGGCTCATAGGAAAAGAGCTGGGACTCTGCAGCGCCACTATTGAATGTAGCGTTCCTCAAATCACATCCAACTCACTGAGATCTGCAATGTGAATGGGATTAATGCCATACCAGTTATAAATCTGTAGATAGTTGTTTCAGGATGTAAGAGAGGCGCTAGGTGTAGCTCAAGAAGGGTGAAGTACCTCATTAGGGACACAAACCATGTAGGTGTATGGAGACTTATACACAATTGTTGCTCTACTGAAATTCAAATTTAGTGGTGTGGATCTTCAGCAGAAATATACTGTGATGCCCTTGGATTTCTGCCACATGATTTGACTATATATGGCGGGTTTCACCACAAGTATGGACATGAATTAACTCCTTCTGAGTGGGTCTAATCTTTGTTCTGTCTATCCGACACGGTTTTTGATGTGGATGCCATACATGATGGTGCAGTAACTCAGAGAATACTGTTCTTAGTCATAGTATGGTGCTTCTATCAAGCCCTCGATTAAATATAATATCATATCATATCACATGATGACTAACTCCTATCAGAGAACCAAAAACATGTAGTAAAAAATATGTACTCTAAAAACATTATAATATCTAGCATAATACAACAGTCAATAATAATCATAATGAATCTTGTTGAGTCAAAACAGGACCTGAGTACCTAATTGAAAATATTGACTGGGATTCCCTGTTTAATAGCGTGCTTAATAGCCTTTATGCAAATTCTCATCCCTAATAAGCTCCTCAACCCATCACCACTGCAATCAGTTTTCACCTCTATGACAAAGCCACATTTTTCAAAATCTGACATGTGTCACTTTATATGAAAATAACTTTTGAATTTTCACCTATACATGAGACTGTGTTCTCATGACACATTGTGATTTAAGTTAGTAATACTTTTTGGTCCATACAATCATTGTTTATTTGTGAAAAATATCATCATGTTGTGAAAATTTTGAAAATTTGCCATTTTCAAACTTCAAAAACATCTCTGTGTGTAAGACACATTATACTACACAAAATAGTTTATAACCAGCATCTACCGTATGTCTACTTTATGTTGGCATCATTTTGTAAATGTTTTTTTTACAACATAAATTTAGTAGGTTTTTTCAGATTTTCAAGAACATTTTCAATACAGATTTTTTTAAGAGACCAGTTCAGTTCTGATGTGGCTTTGAGGACATGTATGTTAGACACCTCCATAAATGACTCTATTTAAAAAACTGCACCCCTTCAAAACAGTGTATTCAAAACAGTGTTTAGAAAGTTTGTTAATCCTTTGTGACTGCTAGTGTACTTCTTGCGTCGGTTGTTGTTTGGAGTCCACCAGTGTTGTTACACTTGCCTTATGATATGTTATACACATTTTCTAGGACCATATTTATATACATAATCAGCATTGGCTTCCATTAATTGATGACATTTTTATGCTATACATTCTATGATTTTGTAGTTTCTCTTTTTGCCTGTCTCCCACCGTATTTTGTATTTTTTATGCCTCCAATAATATTTTTAGTGTAATTATTGTTTTTACCCTGTTTACTAATATAGTAGTTTTTTTAGTTGAGTTATTTTGGCAGATGATTGTTCTTTTTTTGGGTGTTAAAGGGATTGAAAAGGTTAAGGCACCCATTAGAGGGGCTTTGCCTAAGAAGCTATTAAACAGGGAATCCCCGTGGATATTTTCAGTTGGGCATTCAGTTAAGTCCTATTTAGACAAGATTTATTATATCTTTATTGACTGTGTTGTATCATACCAGATTTTAGTTTGTTTTTATTTGCTAGTATGTTTTTATAGTAAATATATATATTTTTATTTCATGCAGTGTTTTTAGTTTTTGTTTAGGTGTCAGTTATCATATGATCTGTATGAGAACACAAAAGAAGCTATGAAGCCATGCTAAGGACAGTATACTCTAAAATTAGTACTACCATATATGATATCCATAGGTTTTAACATGTTTCTGGATTTACAATAAAGGATGATATTTTAATCTATGGTAATGGACACTGAGGTTCTATTTAAATATGCCATTTGTTTGCAAGGTAAGGAGTTTCTAAGTTCTCTGTGCATCCACCAGCTGGATTTCATTAGTCTGCAAGCCACAGTTGAGTTGACTTTTTCTTAGTTTTTGTTTCTATGTAAACTAATGACTTCAACAGTAGCAATTAGAGATGGGCAAACTTCAGCTACTTTCACCCTTTATGCTCCTGTGGCGTAGTCTGTAATAAATAATCTGCCAGTAAATGTTAAATAGCTTCCTTGACATAACTTTCATTTACAATGCATATCATGGCTATATAAAAAGTATACATTTAAATGCAGTTCCCACAATTTTCACCATTTTTATACACAGGCTTTTTTTCTCTAATGAATATGAAATATGAGAGACAGAAATTGTGCCATGTTCCATTATACTAGCAAACAGACATATACCAGTAGTCCCCTACTAGCATTGCTTCTACTGTAGAAGAAAACACCTTTACATGCCTAACTATGAGGGGACCTATGTACTTACCTAATTATAGAGGTGACCTATGTACCTGCCTAACTATGAGAGGACCTGTGTACCTGCCTAACTATAGAGGGGACCTATATACCTAACTACAGAGGAGACCTATATAACTGCCTATGAGGGGACTTATATACCTACTTAACTATGGAGGGGACTTATATACCTACTTAAATGGGTTGTATCATTTCATTAAATGGTCTTCAGAATAAGGAGACAGTGAAAACAAGTAACTTTGCAATTAGATGTCATTAGCAAAGCTGTCTTGTATTCACAGGATCCCTTATCTTCTGTTTCTGTGTACACTGATATCCAGTGCTGGTTATATCCCTCCTCCTTGCATTTCACCAGCTGAGAGCTCATTTACATTCTGTTCAGCCCCCCGGTCGGCAGTATTCACGGAGCTTGGATTCCTGCCTTTCACCAAATGTAAGGGACTGGCACATTTTCACTCTGAACAGCCAGAAGAAACAGAATAACACTGCAGGGCTTATATAATCAGAAAACAGCACAATTTTGTATCGATCCCTGCCTCTCCTGCATAGAAGGGAGATCTATGCTGTTCATAGAAAGCTGGATTCATCAGTGCTCAGTCTAGATTGAATGCAGCCTGTGGTATATATACAGCTCTTACAAAATAAGACTGCAGGGAGAGAAACAGTGACATGTGGACTCAGAGAGGGTGGAGGGAAGAGTCTCCAGAGCCAGCATGAACAGTGAAGGGGGATGATGTCACCCAGCTGGGAGGGGAAGAAACGCCCCTGCATTTCTTGAGTTGAGAAGCTGAGAGCAGTGTGAGTCAGCCGAACTAAGGAAGCGATACATCCCCTTTAACTATGGAGTGGACTTATATAACTACTTAACTATGGAGGGGACTTAAATACCTACTTAGCTATGGAGGACACTCATATACCGTGTAAAATTGAAAAAACATGCGCATGTAATATGTTGATGACTGCTTTACCGGGTTATGTCATGAGGTGTGGTGCACCGACGCTTGAAGCAACAACAAACAACATTGGTTCCAGGAATCTTCAGGCTTTACTCACGGCACTTATCTTATGGATGTTACATTTCACTCTTGTCACAGGATATCACATTCATCATAGCATACAGCACTGAACTTTCTCACTTAAATTGCTCCCTGGGCAATTTAGTTTTATTTTCCTCTCTTCTCTCTGCAGCCTCCCTCCAGTCTCTTCAGTCACTGAGCCAGCATTCCACCTAAAGGACTTAACGATTGCCTTGGTGCAACTACTCAGGACAAACTGTTCTGGCCTGCTCTCTTCGGTACTACTCTTCAGGACAGCCAACACTCTCTGCCCACTCTCCCCTCCTTTCAGTCTCCTGGACTTCTCTCTTCTTCTATCCTGTACCTCTTCGTCTTACTGGTCAATCTGTGAGTAGGGCTGATACCACCGCCCAGCCTGTCCTATCCACCGCCGGCTGATGGGTAGGAAGATCAGCTATTTTACTGGAACATAACTAGAACTGTCCTCAGTTACAATCTGAGGAATTGGCTTAACTAAACCCCTAAACAGAACTAACTAGACCCTGTCAGGCATTCTCCTTATAACCGTCACACTGTAGCCCCTCCCCTCAGCAGTACACCGATTGGCTGCAGACCTAGCTTCACTGTCTCCCCACTTAACTGCTGCACAGTGATTGGCTGCAGAGACAGCTTCATTGTCTCCCCACTTAACTGTTGCCCACTGATTGGCTGCAGGCCTAGCTTCACTGTCTCAGCACTTAACCCTTTGAATCAACCTACTGTATACATCAAAATACACTTCTCACCCTTACAACCTACCTACCTAGGAGAGGGACCTATTTACCTGGTTACCTACCTAAGAAGGGGACCTATATACCTACCTATTGAGGGGGCATACATAACTACCTACCGACCAAGGGGACCTATATACCTATTTAATATAAACACTACAAAAATGATGACAGTACTAAAATCTATTTCCTGCACCCCTTAAAGTTCATGGCTGTGGCTAATCTTCTGTGGGTGCAGAGATTGGAGTTCAGGCTGCACAATATGATTCTGGGGGTATGGGTCATAGCTGTAGCACAACCCCCAGGGGGTTGGAGTTCTTCCTTTCCCACGCCCTCCAGGAAATTGTGCTGTGGCTTATAACCCACCTCCCTCCTGCCTTTCATCCCATGAGGATTTTGTACAAAAATAGGGAACGGGTAAGTAGCTGCTGGAAAAGTGAGGATTTTAAGATGTATGTGTGGTAAATTCTGCAGAGACGGGGCATGGACGGGAGAAGTTATCACGGCGGTCTGGGCCGAAAGGAAAAAAACAAGGAGAAGACGACCACGCTGATCAGAAAAGATGTGTCCGGCGAGTCACTGGCTGTTACTTCTATGTCTGCAGAGCCTGTGTACAACTGGTAGTCAATATGTGGTGGTCATATATGGTCATGGTCTGGCAGTAATATTTAGGCCTTAGGTAGTGGTAGAATGGAAATTGATGGTCCTGTTATTGTGGGATCTGCTTAATAACAGTATGACTGTAATATGTGTGTTATATCTGCTCCATGCACAGGTGTATTATTTGGTGACTGCAATATTTAGAGGTAACACACCATTGTGCATATATGAGTGGTTTTGGAAAGGCAATTTTCTCAATGCTGATTTTCATTACACAGTGACTGCTGAGGTGATGGACAGGATCTATGTTGAATATGTGTAAAATTAGTGACAGGAACATACGTTTTTTTTCTCTGTAAAAATACATGCCGCAGTTCACAATGTGCCGTGACAAATGCTGTGTGAACCCAGAAAACTGTAGCAGAGGGATCAGGCCCCGAATGTTTTAGGACCCTAGCAACGCCCCTACCTGGGCTGCTCACCCCTATTGTTGTAGCTGCAACATCTCTAGCAGCTTGTTCACACATGGCAGTAACTGGAGCTAACTCTGTGACACAGCTAACATCTAGAGATGGGAGAATTGATTCTAACGAAGTGGAATTCGTTTAGAATTTCAGGAAAACTTCGGTTCTGAACGAAGTTGAACTTTGGGGTACTTCGGGTGAACGAAGTGTGCTTTTGATTGATAAAATGGCTGCGAGCACATGGCGTTACATGGGGCAAAGAACTCTGGGAGGAAGAAGGGCATAGCCTGGATTCTGTGACGTCACCGCACTATATAAGTCCGGGCGTGACGCTGGGAGCTCATACCGCTCTCACTGTACTGATTAGGGAAGGTGCTGCCGCGGCTGCTTGTAATAGATCTTAGAAGAACTGATTTTTATACAGCGAATTCTGGGGGGTGTCTCAGCTTGTCTCAGAGACTGCTTCTCTTAACGTTCTATTTCTGATTTTGTGGGGTATTGGATCTGAAGTCCAGTGTGTGTCCAGTGCAGCTGCATATACATTATAATGCTATCTGCTCACAGCACATTGAATATCCAAGGGGGATCTAAGCCTGTTCCTGTTGTATTCATTTAAAGAAACAGCATTTTTACAATACAAATACCACTTCATTTTTGGCTGCTCAATTCTTTTGCGCAATTTACAACCAGGGGTTAATTAAACGTTGTTCTGCTGCTGTGGTGACTAAAATAAACCGTCTTTCACCGCCAAAAAATAAATTTTTCCTGTAGCATAATTCACAAGCGAAGGTTAATTACAATTTTTTCTCTTGTTGTGTAGCGTAAAAAAACACGCCATTGTAACACGCTACAAAGCTGGTAGTTTGTGGTTGCTCAATTGTTTGGCGCAATTTACATCCAGGGGTTAATTAAGCGTTGTTCTGCTGCTGTGGTGACTAAAATAAACCGTCTTTTTCACCGCCAAAAAATAAATTTTTCCTGTAGCATAATTCACAAGGAAAGGTTAATTAAATTTTTTTCTCTTGGTGTGTAGCGTAAAAAACACGCCATTGTAACACGCTACAAAACTGGTAGTTTGTGGTTGCTCACTTGTTTGGCGCAATTTACATCCAGGGGTTAACTAAGTATTTTTCTGCAGCTGTACTCAGTAAAAGAAACTTTCTTTTTCACCGCAACAGAAGAAATTCTGTAGCATAATTCATATCCGAAGGTTAATTAAGCCTGTTTGTGCTTTTTCATTCAGTAAAATACACAGAGTCTTTAAACGGCACATACAAGTAAATTTTTCCTGCCCATTTGTGGAGCGCAATTAATATCCAGGGGTTACCCAAGCTTGTTACTGTGTTCATTTGGAGTCAAATACAGGGTGTGTATTTATCATATACAGATATCTTCATCAAACAGTTTCTGTACATTTTAGAACAAACAGTACGTCAGACAGAGTGGCAGAGGCACAAACATTCCAGGCCCAGGTCGCAGCACAGCAAGGGGATGTTGCAGCAGGGGTCACTCTGTGAGGCCACAACTGCCGCTGTCATCTAGCGGCCGTGTGTTGTTCAGCAACCCAATGGTTCTTGATTTGTTGACTAGGTCATCCACTTCCTCCCAGATGACATCTGACAGCCCCAGCCAAGAGTCGGTGGGAACGTCAGACACAACCCTTAGTTGGTATGGCCCGAGAGCGAGTCAGCGGCCCTCACCTGTCCTCAACCCACCTCTGTCCCATCCGGTTCCCTCAGCCAACGATCTACTATGTGGTCTGGGCTCAGCACCACTATATAGTGAGTATGAACAATTTGAGGAGGGCAGTCAGCAGATACTTGGCAGTGAAGAAATAGGGCCAATATCCCCTGCTTCTTACAGTAGGCGGCAAAGTATAGATGTGGAGAATGGCATGGGACGTCATCTTGTGAGGGGTCAGCCTCTGCATACCAAGACCAGTGATGAGGACAGCAGTGATGATGAAACACAAATAGATGATGATGTAGCCGACCGCACTTGGGAGCCGGGTGAGGCAAGGGCTTCATCATCGTCAGGAGAAGAGGGCGTCAGCTTGCGCATCCGGCAGCGGCGCAGCCAGCAAGTGGGTTGTGTGGCCGTGAGTCAGCAGGATAGCAGCAGTGTGAGGCCGTGAGCCAAGCGGCCACGGGGTAAAAAACCCGCTTCGCAGGTCCAAGAAAGTAGCAGCACAGGGGCTCAGCGAGGCAGCGGCGGCAGTAGTCACTCAGTGCGGAGCGTTGGCGGTAAAATCCGATACTCGGCGGTGTGGCAGTTCTTTGCTAAGACACCGGAGGAGCCGAATATGGGTATATGTAGAATCTGTAGGCAGAAAGTGAAGCGTGGCCAGGGAGCTAACGTTGGCACCACGGCCCTGCGTCAACACATGCAGCGTCACCATCCGGTGGCCTGGGAGAAACGTGGCTCAGATGTGGTGGTCCATCCTGCCGCCGCAGCAGCAGCAGCAGCGCCCAGTGGCACGCATGCCATTGCAGCCAGTCAAGGCTCCACCACCTCTACAGAAGGGAGCTGTTTCTCTTTGACATCATCTCCCGGTCCAGATGCTCCTGCTCCTCGCTACTCATGGCGCCAGCAGTTGTTCAGTGAGGCGATTGCAAAGAGACAACAGTATGCGTCCAACCATCCTAAGGTGCAGAAGCTGACCGTGCTCCTGTCCAAGTTGTTGGTACTGCAGTCCCTCCCTTTCCAAATGGTGGACTCTGCACCGTTCAGAGACCTAAGGGCTTGTGCTGAGCCGAGACGGAGAGTTCCAAGCCGTAATTTCTTTTCCAAAAAAGGCAGTACCAGCACTTCATAAATATGTAGAACAGAAGGTGGGCCAGTCCTTGAGCTTATCGGTTTGTTCCAAGGTGCACGGTAGCGTGAACATCAGGAGCTGTAACTACGGTCAGGGCCAGTGTGCTGGTCTGAATAGGACCCAATAGAGGTAACGTTAGCGTAGGACCCACTTGCCTGAGGTCCCGGTGAAGTTTCGGAAGTGGGCTTAAGCAGTTCTGGCCAGAAGTGTGAACTAAGAACCTCATTTTTTTCCATATATCCTAGTTAGCAGTAATGCTTTTTCCAAAGTTCCTATGTCCTTTTTGATAGTTCCTTTAGTCCATGATGTGCCACTGTTTTTTGAATTTGAATGACTATATGTATTGTTGCCACACCAGTGTGCATTTGTGCTTTTTTTAAACAAAGTTTTTTCATGTGCAAAACCAAACGTTGTTTTTGACATACGGACAGGGCCAGTACATGTCCTTTACAGCCCACTGGGTTAATGTGCTTCCGGTCCAGGCACACCATCAACTTGGACAGGAGACGCCGCTTTCTCCTTCACGTTGTCAAACTGCGGCTCCTGCGCCAATGTCCGCCTCCTCCTCCACCACCACCACCACCATCTCAGCCTCCACAAGTACTGCTCCATCATACCACATGTGTAGGGCACAGCGGTGTCACGCAGTTCTACACCTGGCTTGCCTCGGCGAACGAAGTCACACAGGGGAGGAACTGCTCCGCGTCATGCAGCAAGAAATCGATGTGTGGCTTTCTCTGCGCCAACTGCAAATCGGAACCATGGTGATGGACAATGGGAGGAACATGGTGTCCGCGCTGCACCAAGGAGGGATGGTCCATGCGCCCTGCATGGCGCATGTGTTCAATCTGGTTGTGAAAAGGTTCCTGAAGTCTTCCACCGATCTTCAGAAGATTCTGAAAATGGCCAGGAAACTGTGCATGCACTTCATCCATCCCTACAAAGCCAGGATCGCCCTCCTCGAGTTGAAGCAGCAGAACGGCCTTCCTCAATACACTCTGATATGCGAGGTTTCCACCCGTTGGAATTCCAGCCTGCACATGTTGGACCGACTGTATGAACAGAGAAAGGCCATTAATGATTTTTTGATGATCCAGGCGGACAGGAGTACTCCCTTGTGTAACTTTGATGTCAGCCAGTGGCAGCTCATGCGTGACACCTGCCATTTGTTGAGGCCATTCGAGCAGGCCACGTTATTTGTCAGTCGCCAGGACTACGGGATGAATAACGTCATTCCACTGCTTCATGTCCTGGAACAGATGCTGAAAAATCTGTCTGGGCAGGCGACTGGAGACGTGGCGACTACATCTCGCGGCCACATGAGTCCAGTGGGAACTGAAATGGAGGAGGAGGAGGAGGACATTGGAGCAGAAGCATTGTCTGGTGAAATTAGTGGATTTTCTACCCAGGTGACAAGAGAGGAGGAGCAGGAGCAGCTGGAGGTGGTAGATGGAGATGAGGAAGACGAGGCAGATGACCCGCAAGCACCGTGGCAGTATACAGTGGAGATGGAGACAGGGAGCCCCTCGGAGTCACTTGTGCAGATGGCCCGCAGCATGCTGATTTGCCTGGCTAGTGACAGCCAAATAGTCAGCATCCGGCAGAGGGATGACTTCTGGCTCTCCACCCTATTGGACCCTCGCTACCGGTCCAAAATGGGAGCCTTTTTCCCAGCTATTGAGAGGGAGGGCAAACTCAAATACTATAGGGAAATCCTCCGTAGTCAGTTGGCCGCTGCCTATGTGCGGCATCGTCCCTCCTCTGACAGGTCTGACCGGGGGTTCTTCAGCGCTCACGTACTACTGCCGCGGCTGCTGGGGGAAGGTGGGGGGTAGGAGCAGTACCAGCTCCATCAGCAGCAACCTAAGTCTGGAGTCACTGATGAGCAGCTTCCTTCACCCGCCTAGTGAGGAGGGCAGTCGCCAGCAGCAGCAGAAGCAGGACCTGGAGCAGACCCTGAACCAACAGGTGGTGGCCTACTTGGACAGCACTCTGCCACCCCAGTTAGAAGATCCGCTGGACTACTGGGCAGCCAAACTGGATGTGTGGCCACAACTTGCCGAGTTTGCAGTGGAGAAGCTGTCCTGCCCGGCCAGTAGTGTGGCATCAGAGCGGGTGTTCAGTGCGGCGTGGGCCATCGTTACCCCAAGGAGAACCCGCTTGTCCACGGGAAATGTGGAACGACTGACCTTTGTCAAGATGAATCAGGTGTGGATCGGCCAGGATTTCTATACACCAATGCCTTAGGCGTCAGAATACATCAATCATGACGCCTCACCCAAACTGTGAGAAATGAGTCTGGGTTCAAACTACCTGCCTCAGCCACTATTCTGATGCCGCCACCCGCCTGATGCCACACATCTGCTCACAGTTTTTCCATCTGCCTGCCTCCATCTTTACCAGGGACTGGTATTGCCACCCACCTCCACACTCTGTCATTGTGCCACTCTATGACCACATGCTGCTGCTGCTGTTGCTGGTGCCGTGACATCCACAATGTATCATTGTGCCACTCTCTGACCTCATGCTGCTGCTGCTGTTGTTGCTGCTGCGGTCACCTACACACTGTGTGATTTTCCACTCTCTGACCTCATGCTGTTGCTCCTGCCGCCGTCACCTACACTCTCTGTCATTGTGCCACTCTGTGGCCTACTCCAGTTTTTGCCACCTCCAGAATGTCATTGTGCCACTGCCTGACCTCATGCTGCTGCTGTCGTGACCTCCACACTGTGTCATTGTGCCACTCTCTGACCTCATGCTGCTGCTGTTGTTGCTGCTGCGGTCACCTACACACTGTCATTGTGCCACTCTGACCTCATGCTGTTGCTCCTGCCGCCGTCACCTCCACTCTCTGTCATTGTGCCACTCTGTGGCCTACTCCAGTTTTTGCCACCTCCAGAATGACATTTGGCCACTGACTGCCCTCATGCTGCTGCCACGTCACCTCCATTCTCTGTCATTGTGCCACTCTGTGGCCTACTCCTGTTTTTGCCACCTCCACACTGTGTCATTGTGCTACTGTCTGACCTCATGCTGCTGCTGCTGTCGATGCCGTCAACTCCACACTGTGTCATTGTTCCTCTCTCTGGCCTTCTCCAGTTTTTGCCACCTCCAGAATGACATTGTGCCACTGTCTGACCTCATACTGCTGCCACCGTCACCTCCACTCTCTGTCATTGTGCCACTCTGTGGCCTACTACTGTTTTGCCACCTCCAGAATGTCATTGTGCCACTGTCTGACCTCATGCTGCTGCCGCCGTCACCTCCACTCCCTGTCATTGTGCCACTCTGTGGCCAACTACTGTTTTGCCACCTCCAGAATGTCATTGTGCCACTGCCTGACCTCATGCTGCTGCTGTTGCTGCTGCCGTGTCCTCCACTCGCTGTCATTGTGCCACTCTGTTGCATACTCCTGTTTTTGCCACCTCCATACTGTGTCATTGTGCCACTGTCTGACCTCATGCTGCTGCTGCTGTTGATGCCGTCAACTCCACACTGTGTCATTGTGCCACTCTGTGGCCTACTCCTGTTTTTGCCACCTCCACCCTGTGTCATTGTGCCACTGTCTGACCTCATGCTGCTGCTGCTGTTGATGCCGTCAACTCCACACTGTGTCATTGTGCCACTCTGTGGCCTACTCCAGTTTTTGCCACCTCCAGAATGTCATTGTGCCACTGTCTGACCTCATGCTGCTGCCACCGTCACCTCCACTCTCTGTCATTGTGCCACTCAGTGGCCTACTACTGTTTTGCCACCTCCAGAATGTCATTGTGCCACTTCCTGACCTCATGCTGCTGCTGCCGTGACCTCCACACTGTGTCATTGTGCCACTCTCTGACCTCATGCTGCTGCTGTTGTTGCTGCTGCGGTCACCTACACACTGTGTCATTGTGCCACTCTGACCTCATACTGTTGCTCCTGCCGCCGTCACCTCCACTTTCTTTCATTGTTCCACTCTGTGGCCTACTCCAGTTTTTGCCACCTCCAGAATGACATTGTGCCACTGTCTGACCTCATGCTGCTGCCACCGTCACCTCCACTCTCTGTCATTGTGCCACTCTGTGGCCTACTCCTGTTTTTGCCACCTCCACACTGTGTCATTGTGCTACTGTCTGACCTCATGCTGCTGCTGCTGTCGATGCCGTCACCTCCACTCTGTGTTATTGTGCCACTCTGTGGCCTACTCCAGTTTTTGCCACCTCCAGAATGACATTGTGCCACTGTCTGACCTCATACTGCTGCCACTGTCACCTCCACTCTCTGTCATTGTGCCACTCTGTGGCCTACTACTGTTTTGCCACCTCCAGAATTTCATTGTGCCACAGTCTGAACTCATGCAGCTGCTGTGGCTGCTGCCGTGTCCTCCACTCTCTGTCATTGTGCCACTCTGTGGCCTACTCCTGTTTTTGCCACCTCCATACTGTGTCATTGTGCCACTGTCTGACCTCATGCTGCTGCTGCTGTTGATGCCATCAACTCCACACTGTGTCATTGTGCCACTCTGTGGCCTACTCCTGTTTTTGCCACCTCCAAAATGTCATTGTGCCACTCTCTGACCTCATGCTGCTGTGGCTGCCGCTGTCCCCTCCATACTCTGTCACTGATGTTGCCACCTGAGCTCTCAGCTTGTTTTTTTCCAGCTGTCGCTGCCATGACTTTATCAGGGTACATTCCCTTTCAGTTTTTTGGTCAGTTTTGCCCTCTTAAGTGCCCAGGGAATTTTATAGTGAAGCGATTCTAATAGCGGCGGCAGTCATGTGCGTGTCATACTAAAACACAACATTGTATGAAGACCAAACCAAGCTTCCTCTGCATATTTAAGCATGGCACAACGTTCTACAGCACCCTTCAGGCTCTGTGCAGCCTGGAAATAGCTGTTTTTTAATGTGATTCATCCCGAAGTAATTCAGACCAAAGTTATTTTTGTCGGGAAATTCGACGAAGTAGCTAACCGAATTTTTGAGAAATTCACCCATCTCTTCTAACATCCCCCTGCTCAGGCTGTGTGACAGAGCTATTGTTTATGGTACCTTTTCCTGCATTAGTACCATTTTCAATAGGGATCTCCGCATGTAATAAACTGAGTCCATCAGACCTTAGCAGTTAATTTTTCATAGTCCTGCCACTGCTCTTTGGCTTGCTAGCATATCTGGACCTCCGTTTAGCCCAACCAAGTCCTCACAAATATCATGCATATAACCGACAGTCCCACCCTGGTTGACATATAACTCTTGCCCAACGGTCCCAAAACAGGTGTCACACTCAACAGGAACCTTCTTACCTAGTTATTTGCGTATTTGGGGCATCTCTCACTAACTATCCAAGTCAGCAAGGGGTGGAGCTCCACCCACCAGGAAGTCCATGGCTTGGGGCTATAAACACTCAAGTATACTCCTAAGACGACAGTAAGGAAAACATACCATAGATTTGTGGCACCTCCAACAAGGCTCCTGGTTGGTGGTAGCAGGCCCTTGCTGATGAAGTTGGTTGCCCTCTTACTTGATCATGGCTCACACTTTGAAGGATGATACTGCTACTGGGTAGCTGGAATTTCCCTCTCTCACTTACAAGATTGGTGTCATGATCCTGGTCGCAGAAGTGGATCCACTGGACCACCGCAAGCGATGGTGTAAGCCACGACAGGGAGCGGAGTCTAAGTAGGTCCCAGTATTCACCAGAGCCCACCGCAAAGTGGGATGGACTTGCTGCGGCGGGAGTCTACCAGGTCGCTACCCCTGACGTGACTTGCTTGCGGTGGCAGCCGAGGTATAGCGTGGTACAGAATCGTAAGGCAGGCTCGTAGTCGGGGACAGGCGGTAAGGTACAGAATCGTAAGGCAGGCTCATAGTCAGGGACAGGCGGTAAGGTCAGGACAGGCGGCAGAGGTTGGGAGGCAAACGGTACACGGAAGATCAGGACAAGACTTCAGGGAACGCTTTCTCTATAGGCAAAGGCACAAAAGATCCGGCGGGGAGTGGGCGGAAGCCTGAGTTGAGGGCTGTGGCGCCAATCGCAACAGTGCCCCCCCCCCTCTTAGCCCTCCCCTTCCTCCTGGCCTGGAGGAACTTCTGCACCAACTCACGGTCCAGGATGTTGTCCTCCGGCTCCCATGATCTTTCCTCAGGCCCAAACCCCTACCAGTCGATAAGGAAATGCCGCTTTCCCTGCTTCGGAAGACGGAGGAGCAATCTTCCAGGAAAAGCGGTTCAGGACCACAGGTCTCAACAAAGAGACATGTAAGGAGATTGGAATACGCATGGACCTAGTTTGTAACTGGCGACCTTGAGCTGGATATATCTGGCCGAAAGCCACACCTTGTCACCAGGGGAGAAAACTGGAGGGGGGGGGGGGTGTCTTCGATTATTTGCCCATAGGACCTGCATGCGGGCGGACGCATGCTGGAGAGACTGGCGCGTCTGATTCCAAATGGTCAGCATATCTCGGACCAAAGTATTCGCTGCCGGCACCTCAGAAGGAGAAGACAATGGTAGCAGAGGGCAGGGATGCTGGCCATACACAATGAAAAACGGAGAGATACCAGTGGATTCTGAATCCAGGGAGTTATAGGAAAACTTTGCCCAAGGAAGTAAGCTGGCCCAGTCATCCTGTCGAGCCGAGATAAAGTGCCGCAAATAGCCTCCCAGGATCTGATTGATTCTCTCCACTTGTCCATTCGTCTGCGGATGCTAGGCCGAGGAGAAAGCCAGGTTCACCTGCAACCGAGAGCAGAGGGCCCGCCAGAACCTCGACACGAATTAGACCCTCCGATCTGAGACAATATGCTGGGGAAGTCTGTGTAGACGGAAGATATGGAGAAAAACCTGGCTGGCCAAAGGGGGAGCAGATGGTAGAAAGGGATAAAGTGCGCCATCTTCGAAAAATGGTCCGCGAACACCCAGATGACCGTGTTGCCCGAGGAGGGAGGAAGATCCATGACGAAGTCCATCGCCACATGAGACCAAGGGGTCCTAGGGATGGGCAGAGGGTGGAGCAATCCCTCGGGTTTGTGGCGAGGGGTTTTATTAAGGGAACAAGTAACGCAGGACTTCACAAATTCCCTGACGTCCCTCGCAAGCTCCGGCCACCAGTAAAAACGGGAGATTAGGAGGAAAGATTTGTGTGCTCCTGGGTGACCAGCCACTAGAGAACAGTGTCCCCATTTCAAAATTCTCCTGCGGAGCGCAGGACGGACGTAAGTCTTCCCTGGAGGCACCTTTCGAAGATCCACCGGAGCCGCAGAGATCAAGCATTCGGGAGAAATTATATACTGGGACACGGCCTCCTCCCTCAACACATTGGAGACACGGGAGAGCTTATCGACCCTGAAGTTCTTCTCTGCCAGTCGAAAATGTATCTGGAAGTCGAAGCGCGAGAAGAAGAGGGACCACCTGGCTTGACGTGGATTGAGGCATTGGGCCGAATGGAGGTACTGAAGTTTTTTATGGTCGGAGTAAATGGTGATGGGATACCGAGCTCCCTCCAGGAGATTATGCCATTCCTCTAAGGCCAGTTTGATAGCCAGCAACTCCCGATCCCCGCTGGTGTAATTCTTCTCCGCTGGGGAGAAGGTCTTGGAGAAGAAGGCGCAGGTGACCATCTTGCCCTTAGGTCCCTTCTGTGTGAGAATTGCCCCTGCTTCTCGGTATCAGGTTGGGTCAGGACAGGCGCGGAGGCGAATGCTGCCTTTAGCTGAACAAATGCCTTTTCGGCCTCTGGCGACCACTGCCTAGGGTTGGTGTTCTTCTTAGTAAGTGCTATAATAGGCGCTACCAATGTTGAGTAATGCAGAATAAACTGTCGATAATAATTAGCGAAGCCCAGGAAGCGCTGTATGGCCCATAGGCCCACTGGCCTAGGCCACTGCAATACGGCTGACAGCTTGGCAGGATCCATCTGTAACCCTCGATCCCAGATGACGTAACCAAGGAACGGGAGGCTGGTCTGGTGGAAAAGACATTTATCTAATTTGGCATAGAGGTGGTTGGCACGTAGTAGCTCCAACACCAGGCGGACATGGGATTGATGGGTCTCCAAATCAGCAGAAAATACCAAAATGTCGTCTAGGTAGATCACAACACAAGTATAGAGGAGATCCCGGAATATATAATTTACGAATTCTTGGAAGACTGCTGGGGCATTGCACAGACCGAAGGGCATGACGAGGTATTCAAAGTGACCATCCCGTGTGTTAAAAGCAGTCTTCCACTCTCAAATGCGGATGAGGTTGTAGACCCCTCGCAAGTCCAATGTGGAGAAAATCTTTGCTCCATGAAGCCGGTCAAGCAGTTCTGTGATCAACGGCAAGGGATAACGGTTCTTCACAGTGATTTTATTAAGTCCCCGATAATCAATACAAGGCCGCAGGGAGCCATCTTTCTTCTGCACAAAGAAAAATCCTGCCCCCGCCGGAGAGGAGGACTTGCGTATGAAGCCCTTCAGAAGGTCTTCCCGAATGGCTTGAGTTTCCGGCACCGACAGAGGGTAGACCATGCCCCTGGAAGGACTGGTTCCCGGCAGAAAGTCAATCGGGCAGTCGTAGGGGCGATGAGCGGAAGGGTCTCGGCCTGCTTCTCAGAGAAGACATCCGCATAATCCCGGTATTCCGTGGGCAGACCCGGCAGAGACCTGGAGGTCGGTTGGGAAGAAGCGGAGCGCACCAGGCGTGGTGCCACCAGGCAAAAATTCCGGCAGTCAGGACCCCAGCGTACGACCTCGCCTGTCTTCCAATTGAGCGTAGGGGCATGGCGCTGCAGCCTCGGAAGCCCCAACAGGATCGGTGAGGAAGATCGAGACAGCACGTAGGGGGAGATCTTTTCCTTGTGCAAGACGCCCACGTGGAGGGTCACCGGCTTGGTCCTGTACCAAATGGCGTCTCCAAGGAGCTCCCCTGTTACCGGGGATATCACCAACGGCTTCTCCAGTCTAACCACTGGAAGCTGATACCGGGACACCAGGGCGGCATGGATGAAATTCCCAGTGGAACTGGAGTCCAGGAAAGCAGGAGCCTGCAATACAAGTCCCGAGTCGGTTGTGATCTCCACAGGCATAGTAAGGCGCGGATAGGATGAGTCCTCACCTAGGGATGCCTCCCCAACATGGCCTAGGTGCGGGCGTTTCCCGGACGTTGGGGACTAAGCGGACAGCTCCTTCGAAAATGATCTGGGCTGGCGCAGTACAGGCACAGTTTTTCAGCACACCATCGGGACAACTCCTGCTCAGAAATGTGGGCCTGATCCACCTGCATGGGCTCTTCCCCAGACGATACAGGAAGCGGCAGTGGAGGCCTATGGAACAGCGGGGCCAGGTGTGGCAGACGGCGGGGTCGCACCAGGTCACGATCTTGGCGATGGTGTAAGCCACGCCAGGGAGCGGAGTCTAAGTAGGTCCTGGTATTCACCAGAGCCCGCCGCAAAGCGGGATGGACTTGCTGCGGTGGGAGTCTACCAGGTCGCTACCCCTGACGTGACTTGCTTGCGGTGGCAGCCGAGGCATAGCGTGGTACAGAATCGTAAGGCAGGCTTGAGTCGGGGACAGGCGGTAAGGTCAGGACAGGCGGCAGAGGTTCGTGGTCAGGAGAGGGAGGCAAACGGTACGGTACACGGAAGATCAGGACAAGACTTCAGGGAATGCTTTCTCTATAGGCAAAGGCACTAAAGATCCGGCGGGGAGTGGGCGGAAGCGCCCAGGTAATATAGAGGCAGCGCCCGGTAATTAGCCAATTACCGGCACGCTGGCCCTTTAAATTCCACAGTGTCGGCGCGCGTGCACCCTAAAGCACGGGGACACGCGCCGGGCAGCAGTAGGATGGTGACAGACCAGAGCGCGGCCGGGTGAGTACTCGCCCCAGAAGCGGGGGCACAGGCAGAGCCGCGACGGCGCCCGCAGCCTGAGTTGCGGGCTGCGGTGACGTCCACAACAATTGGTTGCTCTTAGCAATGGATTTCACTGAAACGGCCACACTTCCCTTAAACGGCTGCCAACCACTTACTGTGGCAGACAACAAGCAAAAATGCCACTATATATATAAATTTTATATATATATATAATATATATAATATATATATATATTATATATATATATATATATAATATAATTTTTACTTGTATAACTACAGTTTTTTAGAACTGCTTCACATCTATGTTGCATAGAGTCAACCAATTTCCAACACCTGTCAACTGTTATTCCAGCCCAGGATGCTTTGACTACATCCCACATATTATTTGCATTTGTTGGCTTTGCCTCAGAAACGATATTTTTAATGTCACCCCACAAGTGTTCTATCGGATTAAGTCCGGGTATTGAGCTGGCCACTCCATAACTTCAATTTTGTTGGACTGGAACAAAGATTTTGCTCATTTACTGGTGTGTTTAGGGTTGTTGTCTTGTTGAAACACCCATTTCAAAAGCATTTCCTCTTCAGCATAAAGCAGCATGACCTCTTCAAGTATTTTGATATATGCAAACTGGTCCATGATCCCTGGTATGTGGTAAACAAGCCTGGCACCATAGTAAGAGAAATATGCCCATATCATGATGCTTGCACCACCATGCTTCACTGTCTTCAGAGTGTACTGTGGCTTGAATTCAGAGTTTGGGGGTCATCTAATGAACTGTCTGCGGCCCTTGGACCCAAAAAGAACCATTTTACTTTCATCAGTTGACAAAATGTTTCTCCATTTCTCTTGTTACTCAGTTGATGTCTTCTTTAGCAAATTGTATCTGCTTCTGCACGTCTTTTTTGTAACGATGGGACTTTGCGGTGTTTCACACAGGTGTCTTCTAACTCTCACAGTACTCTCACAAGTAACTTGAGACTGTCTTTGATCATCCTCTAGCTGATCATTGGCTGAGCCTTTGCCACTCTGGCTATTGTTCAATCCAGTTGAATGGTTGTCTTCTGTTTTCTTCCATGTCTGTCTGGTTTTGCTTTCCATTTTAAAGCGTTGGAAATCATTTTAGCTGAACAGCCTATCATTGTTTGCAATTCTTTATAAGTTTTACCCTCTCCAATCAACTTTTTAATCAAAGTACGCTGTTGTTCTGAACAATGTCTCAAACAACCCATATTTCTCAGGATTTCAAGGGGAAATGCATGTACAACATATGCTGGCTCACCCTTAACCCCTTACCGCCGCAGCCAGCTTTAACCTTCCTCACAGAGTCCCATTTTTAAACTCAGGGAGGGAGCGCTATCTGGATTTTGGAACGCAGATTTTGGTGGTTACCATGCCTCATTTGCAAAGCACCCAAGTATCAGGACAGGTGAAAACTTCCAGAAGTCACCCCATTTTGGATTCAACACCCTCATGGATCTCATCTAGGGCTGTATTGTGCATTTTGGGCCCACAGGTGTTCCACAGTTAGTTTTTAGCATTGGACCATGAAAATGAGGGTTATGACAACATAAAAATGCAAATTATTATAAAGGCATTTCTATTGTGTAAAAGTAATAAAACTTATATCATTGTAATTTTACTGACCCACATAGTAAAGTTATCATGCCGCTTATACTGCACGGTGAACGCTGTAAAATTGAAGCCCAGAAAACAATTGGGGACCTGCGTTTTCTCCCCCTCATTTTCATGATCCAATGCTAAAAAGCTATGGAACACCTGTGCGCCCAAAATGCACAATACACCCCTAGATGAGATCCTGAGGGGTGTTGAATCCAAAATGGGGCGACTTCTGGAAGGTTTCACCTTTCCTGATACTTGGGGGTCTTTGCAAATGAGACATGGTAACCAACAAAATCTGTGTTCTAAATAGCGCTCCCATCCCTTGTACTCCTTGCCATGCACCCAAACAGCAGTTTATACCCATGTACTACCAAACTTGCTAAAAATTGCATAACAAAATTTGGGGTGCCTTTTCCATCATTCCTTGTAAAAATTAAACATTTTCAGCTAACATTGCAGATTGTTGTAAGAAAATATTTTTTTTTCATTTTCACAGCCTAACGCTAAAAAAAATTAGTGAAACACCTGTGGGGTCGATATACTCACTACACCGCTGGATATATTCCTAAAGGGGTGTAGTTTCCAATATGGGGTCTTTTTAGAGATGTTTATTAAATGTTAGCACCCTAGCAAACCTGGAATAGCTCCTAAATAAATGAAAATGAGACCCCAGAGTCCGGTAGGGGCTCCTCCTATTCTGGGGCTTGCGGTTGAGCCACATAGCGCACTTGGGCCACATATGGGATATCCCTGAAAATGGCAGAATTTGGGAAATTGATGTGGAGTTGCATTTACCTGGTCACATCCACCCTGTTCCAGTGAATAATGGATAAAAATTGAAAATCTGCAAGAAAAAAGGGAAATTTTTAAATTTCACCTCCACTTTGCTATAATTTCTGTGAAATACCTAAAAGGGTAACAAACTTCCTAAATACTTTTTTAAATACTTTAATGGGTCTAGTTTCTTAGATGGGGTCATTTAAGGGGGTATCTAACATACAGGCCCCTCAAAGCCATGTCAGAACTGGACTGATCCTTAAAATAATCTATTTTGCAAATTTTCTTGAAAACGTAAAAAATGACTACTACATTTCTAAGCCCTCTAATGTGGTAAAAAAAATAAAACCTTTAAAAAATTATGCCACCCTACAGTGGACATATGGTAGATGCTAGTTATAAACTATTTTAAGTGGAATAACTATCTGTCTTACACGCAGAAATTTTTGAACTTTGAAAATTGCTAATTTTTCAAAATTTTCATGATATTTTTCACAAATAAACAAGGATTGTATGGACCAAAATTTCTTACTAACTTAAAGCACAATGTGTCATGAGAAAACAATGTTTGAATCACTTGGATAGGTGAAAGTGTCAAAAAGTTATTCTCACATAAATGGGGCTCTGTCAGGAGGCCAAAACTGGCTCCGGCGGTAAGGGGTTAAAATTCTGCTAACGGAATGCTCTCTTAAGTAGGCCTAGGTCAACTAGATCCAAATTAAACTTTCCAAATGTTTCTGTCAATGAACCTTCAGAGAATTATTGACTAATTGTAGAGATTATATCTTAGCCCTATCATGATAGTCGCCTGTAATATCTCTTAATGCAGTGTGCCCCCAAA
>JAODAL010043822.1:0-33488 GCA_025379985.1 Phyllomedusa bahiana
GACTTCCTTCTTCCTGCCCCTGTAACTTCCAACCTCTTACCATCGACCGGTAAACAGTACCAGTGGTGTCCACCCCTGCCTCCTCATCCTCCTCCACTTCTTCATCCTGACCATCACCAGAGCCCTAGCTGTCTTCCTGCACACTCCCTCAACCTAGAACCATCTAAAGAAGACCTATAGAATTGCGAAACAGTCGGACCTTCTACATTCTCTGGCGAGTAAGGCTCTGTGTCCGCCTCCTCCTCCTTCACTGCTGGGACCTGCTGCCGCTGGAGCAGATGGATGGTTGCCACATCACATTTAAGACATTAGACAGGGAGGCCCAGATCCCAATGCAATGCTGCCAGGCATCCCAAAGCAGGGAGCGAACGCCGGACGTGTGAGCTAAGACATCAAGCCTTTCTCAGCAGACAGTCAAGACCCGGTAGCGCTTGAGAAATTTCTGCTCAACCAGGTTCATGACATGTGCCAGGCAAGGGATGTGTGTAAGTCTACCAATCTTAAGGGCAGCAAGGATATTGCTCCCGTTGTCGCACATCACCTTGCACGGCGCCAGGTTCTTAGCACCCACTGGTTGGTCTGAGTGCGCAAAGCCGTCCTCAGCTCTTGACCTGTGTGTTGACAGTTTCCAAGACAAATTAATTTGAGAACGGCCAGGTTTCTCTTGGCACATGATGCTACCCATCGAGGTTGAGAATCTGGACTCTGCACCATCCCAGCAGTGTTGAAGAGTGTCGGCTGAGACCCATCACCAGAGGCACTGTCATCCACCAAACTCACCCAGTGAGCAGTCAGTAAGATGTAACGCCCTTGACCGTGCTTACTAGTCCATGTGTCTGTAATGAGATGGCCTTTCGCGGACACAGAGGCAGCCAATACGCTGGAGATCTTTTCTGCAATGTGGCAGGCCAGGGCAGAGATAGCTTATCTGGCGAAGAAATGCCTGCTCAGCATCTGATATTGGGGGCATGCCAGGGTCATGATGTGGCGGAACCCATCTGTGTCCACCAGGCGGAAAGGCAACCTTTACAAGGCCAACAGCATGGTAATGCCGACATTCAGACTTTTGACTTTGGGATGGTTGGGGTGAAAGTGTTTCTTATGCTCACACACCTGGTACACAGAAGGCTGGCTGTTGTACGACATGCACGTCACACAGTGGAAGGGAAAGGTCTAGGCAATTCCACAGCAATTCATGCTTTCCATGCTTGTGCCTGTTCATGCTCATGGTGCTTAAACTCTTTTCATTCTTTCCTCTACTGATGCGTTGATGGCAAATCCGGCATATGACGTCAGTCGGCAAATCTGAGGCTTGATAGCAAAAGGCCCAGGCTTCACAGGTCCTGGACGTGTTACTGTGAAAACCTAGTACCGGTGTTCCCGCTGCCATCACTGACCAAGGCTGGCATAGTAATGTCAGCAGACTTGTGCGACTGTCCTCTCCCTTTCTGAGGCCAGACCCACACACTCCTCCAGTTCGCCAGCTGCTGCTCAAAAGACCACGTTGGATCCGCAATGTCATCGTCATCACAGGTGACTTCCTCACAGTGCCCCTCATCTGTGTGGTTTTTGCGGTGGCAGTGGCCGCCATGCAGTGTTACCCCCTGTAGTGTAGGGACCCACTTTAAAGAGGTCGCCGTGAAGTGGCAAGTGGGCAAATATGTTTTGATCAAAAAGTATACTAAGAACCTCCTGTTCATTTTTTTTTTTTTTTTTATTATGCTGAGAAGCATTAGATCAATGTATAGCAAGGATGTGTGGTCCATGTTTCTCTTTTACATATGGTTTACAATATGTCTTTGCTTTTTCACTTGGATGAGCACTACTCCCCATTTGGCCCATTTGTTTTTAATTAGCAGTAGACTGTATAAGGATTAATGCCCTATTTTCTTCAGTCTACTTGCTGGGAGCCCAGGAGTTAGCAGTGTCTATCTTTCCTTTTTTGGTGGTGGTGCTCTGCGGCGGCCATTGGTGCTGTGGTGCTCTGCGGATGGATTGGTGCAGCTTAGAGCCGGGGGGCTAGGTCTGGCAGCAGCGGTGCTGTTGGGCCACTGGGCTGTGCCCCTCATCAGTGTGGTTTTTGCTGCGGCGGTGGCCTCCATGCAGTGTAACACCCATTAGTGTAGGGACCTACTTTAAAGAGTTTGTCATGAATTGGGAAGTGGACAAATACGTTTTTATCAAAAAGTATACAAAGAACCTCCTGTTCATTTTTGTAAAAAATTATGCTGACAAGCAATAGATCAACGTATAGCAAGGATGTGTGGTCCATGTTTCTCTTTTACATATAGCTCACAGTCTACATCCTCAAGCCGCGGGCTAAAAGCCACAGGCACTGTGAGGCATTGCTGACCACTCGGTACCTCTGCCGACGGACCAGCTTCCTTCTCCTCCTCTGAGGGCATCAGCGATTGGGCGTCAGAGCAGACAAAATCATCCTCTTTGGCCTTTTGATCTTTTGAAATGCCTTCTGACCCCAACCGCATGGTTTGATCAAAGAGCTCTTCAGAATATAGATTTTTTGGAGTGGTCTGTATATTGGGTTGTGACATTCGGCCCATGTTTGCTTCAGGTTGGACAGGTGATGATGATGACATTTGTGGCTGTGACTGAGAGGAAGGGGAGGTAAAACCGCTAGATGCAGGGTCTGATAACCACTGAAGAACATATTGGCGATGCTGTTCAGTAATAAGATACACAGGGAACTGAACAAATGATGACAGGCCTGACGGTCCTGCGACTGACGATGTGCTCACTTGTGTGTTGTGCGGAGCATTGGAAGGAGTGCCTTGTCTTGTACCTCTATTTCCACTAATTATGCCCCTCCTTGCTTGCTTACCACCTCTAGTTCTCACCATGTTCAAAAGCTAAATATTATAGCTCTGCGTGTGGCACAAGATATATGTAATAAAAAAGAGAGAAGTGTATATATATGTGGATCACAATAACGCACTGGTATATTTCAGCGTTATGTGGACTTAAAATCTGGCAAAATTACACTTTTTGGTGTTGAGTAAGATTTAGCAACAGAGAAAACTCTATTTCCTGGATATATATCTGAATGACAATAACACGGTATATTTAAAATATATTCATTTAATAGCAGTATATTTCAGCGTATGTGTTAAAACAATTACAACCCCGGTGTTGAAAATTGCAAAATAAAACTTTTCTCCCTCGAATAATTTTCGCCAACTAACCATATTTAAAATATATTTCTTTGTGTAGGAGATTTGGAGACGATGTGTTATACAATTACTGAACCCCCAAAACTGCAAAAATTAACTTTTCTCCACTTAGAATAATTTCCACCAATCAAAAACTATTTAAAATATAGTACAGAGAGTGAGCTGAAAGTGGCATTCAGAATGCAATACAGTGAAATATAAAACATGGTCATGTGGTTTTAGCAGGCAATGAGAGCCCTACACCTCAGCAATGAAGTCTTTGACACTTCTCTGTGCTCTGCACTGATTGGATGGTGACCAAATGTGCAGAAAGGCGCTGAAAACTATTAAAATGGCGAGTCGAACTACATGTCGAACTCGAACATTTACTCGAATGAACAGTAAAATGTTTGGTTCGATTCGAGTTCAAAAATCGAGATGTTCGACTCGAACTTAAAGGGGTTTTGTCACAAAGTAAAATTGATGTGGGAAGTTTGTAAATTAAATAATAAACATTTTCACCATTCATTATTATTAAAAATTCTGCACCGTTTTTGTTTTAGCTGCTCCTTTAGTGATCCATTGTTTACAGGACGTCTCCAGGGGATATGACCAGGGCTGTGAGCTCCTCAGTCCTGGTCAGACATGCTCAGACATTACCTCTCCTCTCAGGCAGCTACTGAGTGTTCAAACCCCGGGAGCTGTCATTATACTCCCGTCCTCTGTGCTCCTTAGTAGTTAGTCAAACAATGCAAATAAATAAAAAATAAACCTCAATCAGGTCTGTGCATTGATAAAGAGAAATAAAATCAACAGGTTTGGTTCCTGCAGGGATTTGAACTGAGGACCCTTTACCTCTGAGCTACAATGTAGCTACTTACAGTTCTACACATAAACAGACCTTTCTTTGACTACAGAGTGGAAAGGCCTGGTGATGTCATCCTGCAGGGTCACATGATATGCAATTCAAATAAATCACACACGCCCCTTTCTGAGCACACAGAGCTGAAGAGCTGGATGCAGGAGGTATGAGATGAGATTGTGGCAAAACCCCTTTAACGTTTCTCGAATGATTCGATCAACACTATTCAATGATGGATGCATTACCTAAATTTTTAGAGCTCCTTTAACCAGTATCAGACTGGGATGCCTGGAGCCCACCAGTGGAGTATATTCTTGGGACCCAACAATGGAGTATATTCTTGGGGCCCACCCTACGGCTATTGTACATGACTGCACATGACTTTTGCACTTTGCCACTTGCTTTCTCCTTTTCTTTCTCTGCATTTCTTCCTGTAAAGCATCCCCTGGGATCCACCATATATAGGCGCTCAACAAACTCAGGGGTCCACAAGGGGTTTCCCCTATTTCCCTGTGGGCAGTACAAGCCTGCCTTTAAAGGGGTATCCACGTTACAGCAAGTGCTGCTAAAAGGGCCAATTACTGTAAAGTAAACAAGTTTCAAGTTATTAAAAAAAAATGTATGCTTTACCCAATACAGGCCTTTTTTGCACCATTTGGGTTCTAGTGCCTCTTCTATTGGTCTATATGTATATCATGTCACATTGATCACTCATTTTGGAGGGTAGTATCGCACTATGATGTTTGGTTAATATTGTGTATACCTCTATATTTTTCCTATAGAGATTCTCTATTTATTAGCCTATTGGTCATACAGTACCATTTGAGGTGGCATCCACAGTGCTATCATTTCTGTATACTTGCTATGTTTCTTGGCTTATGGATTTAAATAAATGGTATACTTTTCTAATAGGGTTTGTTTGTTTGGTGTTGTTTACTAGTGTCTTTCTACCTATTATATTATTTACTGACCTTTTGGTTTTGGGTTTAGTATTACTGTGATGTTGACTGTGGCCGGGATAGCAGAGACATCTTGACACTCCCATGCATACATTTTTTAAATTGTTTACTTTACAATAATTGGTCCTTCCAGCAGTACTTGAAGTGATGGGAATACTCCTTTAACATAGATGGCTTGGCCATTCTGTGATCACTGTATTCATACTCTATAATAATAGCCTATGACCTGCTCACTGAATTAGCTGAGCAATGGTTACTTCTGCACAATGTATGATGAAGTATAAAATATGTGTAGGGGGAGAAAGTATTAGTAAAATTGTTAACTGTGGGCCTGTTGACCCTAGCATAGAGCTGATCTAAAGTCCTTGCAAATTACTTCCATGTCACTTTCAGGCGCTTCTTATGATGGTTTCCTTTGCCCTCTTTCTGCATGACTTACAGACTGAGCATCAGTAATCACATGTACTTTACTGACATCTGCTGGCTGGAATAAAAATATGAATTTAATATATTTGCAGTCTTTCCAAACAAAAATTAAAGCTTTAGCAACATACTGTTACATGTTGTGGGTCACATAACGTCCAAGTGTATGCGAATGTCATACCATGAGGTAAATATTATGTCTAAAATCCTGTTTTATTTAGCACATAATCAAAATAAAAAAATGTCACCAGCTTAAAAATGTGAACATTAAACTTAAAATATGAGAGTATCCCTGGAAACTGTATGTGCTCATTTTATTTGTGTGTGGTCATTTTGCTTTGAAGTCTTCGGAAGGTGAGGCGCCTCGGGAAGGGAATGATTGAGAGATGTAGGGAAGTGACTAAAAGCTACAGTAATGATGGAAAATTCATGAACAAACCACAGTTGACACACTAAGTTAATGAGATTTGACCCAGCAGGAAGAATTGCAAATTAAATAAACCATTAAAATTTCCATCATAGTTTTTGTTGCATGTCTTTCATTATGTAAAGGTCCAGCTATTACAATGTCATTTTCCATGTATAGCAAAATTATTATGTAGCACTAGTGATCACTCCATTTTAGACTTTCTAACATACAGTGCTATCTTCACTTAAAGGGGTTTTGCCACCATGTAATGTTGACGTGGGTTCCTCCAAAATGGGTATTTAATCACTTTTCTCAATATATGTGATTACAAAAAGTGAAGACTCAATCCCCCTTAGTTACCTGAAAGCTTCCACTAGACACGACCAGAGGATCTGACAGGCCGCGCTTGCGTGAAACACTTCTTATCTGATGACAGGCAAAATGAATGAGCTTTTAAGGCACAGGGTAGAAAGTGCAGTCCATGAGGCTGTGTCTTGCTGTATTGAGAATCCACTGTTTTACTGTTTATTATTTCACTTAAGTTTTGAGACGCTCCCTTATTCCTCACTCCTTACTCACCCCCTCCCTCTCAGCCCTGCAGCTTTCATGACTCAGCGTGATTTGTTGACATTCTCCCTGTGCTGATAAGGAGAGGTAAGTAACTTGCGTCCTGGCAAATCCCCTTTAAGAGTTTTTTGAGATAAGAGCAATCGCTAGGTCCATTTTATGCTTGGAGTTAAGAGCGAATATTTGAGTTAAGAGTGAAGGAAAGCAGATGTGCTCAAAAACTCCTAATTTATAGTCATTCGTGAATTTTAAACAAGTAATCTGCTCTGCAAACCAGCAACATTGTGAGAACCCACCCTAAGGCTATGTTTGCACGGCTTAAAATGGGACGTATTTCAGTCCGTAATTACGCTCCGTACTGCGTGAATTACGGCTGGAATACGTCCCAGTCATTACGGTAATCCACAGTTCTCATAGAGAACTATGGATTACGTCTCCTCTCCCTGCTCGGCGAATACGCCGCGGGGGGAGATAAGTGACATGTCATTTACAAGCGCCGTATACGCGCCGCTAGTAATGATAGTCTATGGGCCGGCGAGGTGCCGGCCCTCCGCTCCCGCCCCGCCCCCGTCCATACGGCGTAATAAGCCGTGTTAACATAGCCTAAGGGTGCATTCACACGGCAGTAACAAAATACCAGTCAGATTCTGTTTTAGAATCCTGGCGGTATTTTGTTGTCTTTTGGATGGTTTTAGGGCACGGTTCTGTCTGCAGTTTGTGGATTCACCCATCCTCTATAATCATTGAATTGCACATCTTCTGACCGAAAAACGGACGGAACATTGTGCATGTTCAAAGTTTTTCAGAAGACCGACGGCTCTAAAGCCATCTGGCTGAAAATCCATTCAGTGTAGACTACAGTATGGATTTTTATTAAAGTCTATGGAGACAGTTTCTGGTTGGTTTTCAGACGGTTTTCAAATTTAAAAACCGTCTGAAAAATCTGATCAAAAATGTTGCCATGTGGATGGACCCTATGTGAAGGGAAAAAAAAAAGAATTTAAGTTTACACTGAATTTAAGAATTTAAGTTACACTGAATTAAACCAGTTTATTTTTTTACATTCTCTTTTTTTATGTTGTATACAGTATATTTATACAGTGTACATGTTTGTTAATAAACATGTAAAAAATTGTGGTGGTTTTGGGGTGCTTGAAACAGATTAATGACGTTTCAATTCATTTCTATGAGAAAATTTCTTTTGACATAAGGGCAATTTGAGTTAAGAGCAATACCAAAGAACGATTTAAACTCGTACTTCAAGGTACCACTGTACATTATATGTGTTATATGTGATGATCTGTAGCAGATTTATATTACAACATGAGTAGGATACCTTTAAACATTTAAAACAGTTTAACTTTCAACATGGTTTTACAGGTTACATACACTATTAAAATGTAAGAAATTGAGTAACATTGTAAATATGCTGACTACACTTGTACTAAACTAAACTTATAGCTTGTTTTGTAGTCCTGAGGTGCATTCACAATTTTACAGGTTTTGGAGCTGAAATCTCCTGGCATTCCCTGCTGGTTTAGTGTCTACACAGAACTGGCCCTAGAAAATTGCATCCTGGAAACTGCGATCTTCATACCACAAACTGTACAGTAATTTCATGTAGGACAAATTAACTTTCCCACTGTTTTACAGAAGCTTGGATGAGCCATTTAAGGTATCGATGGCAACAAGCTGGTCGACTGTTTTTAGTAACAACCAGAACTGCAGTTAAAATTCTGCACTGCAGATCTGGAGCAATTTATAGCATAATACCTGCGGCTAGAATTTTAATAATTCCATCCACATATAGCAGAACAAATTTACTTGAAAAAGATGAACATGCTACGGATTTTCAAATGTATGTACTTAACTGTATTGGGTGAAATCCATGGTGAATCTACAGCAGAATATGTGGCAAAAATCTGTGGATTTTTTTTTCTAGATCAGCAGTGATTTTTTTCTCAGACAAATGGAAAAACTTTGAGTTCAGATCAGGTAGAACTATTTCAATGTGGTCTGCTTAAGCCTGAAGAGTTGAAGTGGAACTAGATTTGCTGTTAGGGAAAAAAATGTCCAATATTTCTCAATTTGTACCAGTGCAATAATGGAAAGTGATTTCTGATTATTATCAAACTACATAAAATTTAATTATTTAAATATTATAAAAAATGTTATCATATAAAAATAATATAAAAATATATAATATCCCAAAAATATAAAAATATCTCTTATAAAATGTATTTAAAATTAAAAAAATCTAAAACTAATTTTACATTAAATAACCCACTGATGATGTTCTTCAGATTTTTTAATTTTTACATTAAATTTAAAATTTATCTTTGCTGCTCTCACCCTTTATTCTACATACAGCAAGTTCCAGCATACCACAGCAAGCAATATTAGTACCATAGTTTCTATTCGCTGACATGCTATTCTGATGACTTTTCTGTTATTTCCAGCCTATCTATAGCCTTTATACATGTTAGGCGCATTACTAATGCGGCTAAGTACCATAATGTGCCTAACACATAGGTGAGGCGTGTTGAACTTTAGACCTCATTTATAATCACACAAAAACCACTTTCATAAATTCAGGCACATTATACACTAAAACGTGACTCGACAATTCACTTTGATGCGCCTTCTTTCATACATGTCTCCCTATGACTCAACACGTAATTTTAAGTCATGAGATACTGGACACAAAGTTTTTCTACTTATCTTGAGTTTATACTGATGATTGGATCATTGACTGGTCCATTCACCCTCATAACGTCAAGAGTTTTGTTTTCCTACGTATGGATACAGGCATATGGTCAGAGACGTATTTGCCACTAGGCACCTGTGATCTGGTGCCTAGGGTGGCAGCACCAGCTAAGTCAAATCAATTTTATTGTTTATAGTTCCTCTTTGCTGTCACTAGATTATACAGACAGTTCTGATTTTTTCCGTAGTAGAAGGAGGATGTGTGAATCACAAGGCCAACTGCAGAACGAAAAGCTTCTTCCTCTGCTCTGCAGTGTGAAGTGAGAACAGCACTGTTTGGTAGAGTACTAGTCAGCAGGGACTGCTGTCCACTGTGTAAGAATATGTGCAGGTTACTAGTTTGTACTTATTGCAGAGATAGGTGAAGTACTAGGCGTGTAGTGGAGGTGTGAAACACCAGCGGTAAATAAAGCAGACAACACACTGACTCCGGGGAATCCTCAGGCTTTACTCACGGCACTTTTCTTGTGGACGTTACAAGGTTAATCAGTAATGCACATATCACTTCAACACTTCTCAGACCCAATATCTCTGGAACCAATGACACTTCTCACAATCCCCTTCTTATCTCTTCCCAGCCCAGCTGTGCAAGGTCCTGGCACTGGCGCTGACCCCAGTCAAAGCCCAGCTGTGCAAGGTAGCTGGCGCCTGGTGACACAGGACACTCTCTGTCCACTCTATAGGGTCACTTGACTCTTCCTGTAGTCCCTCAAACTGCCCACCTATATTTCTGAATCGTGTGACTCTCCTCAGGTCCACTCCACCTGGGTCTCTACTTTCTCTGTCTTGGTGCCTACTTAATTTTGGGTATATCAGTGAGTCGGCTGTTCTCTTCTGCCTTAGCCTGCCCTGTCTATTACCGCCTTAAAGGGGTTGTCTCACTACACTGATTCATCGTACCTGTGTCCTGTTTTCTTGGTTTCATTTTGAATTCAGAGGCGTTTACTGGCTTCTACTAGGCTTCAGTAGAAGCCAGGTCTGTAGCTATAGCAACCAGAGGAGCTGATGCAGCCCATACAAGAGGGAATATCTAGGAATAGGTAGGACATATATTGTAAAGTGACTTGTTTCTGCAAGATCTTTCACATAAAAAGTAATCCTTGTAGTGAGACAACCCCTTTAATAGACAGGGGACCCCTTTCATAGTTGCTTTCAACTAGAACTATGTACACTGAGCCAACTCCTGACTGATTGTCAAGCTCAGCTGACAGGCTCTATCCTCCAACTATCTGCCTGGCCTCAAGCTCTGCCCCCTTCAGCTCTCCTGATTGACTGCTCGCCCTAAGGCCATGTTCACACGGCTTAAAATGGGCCGTATTTCGGTCCGTAATTACGCGCCGGAGTGCGCAAATTACAGGCTGAAATCGGCCCAGTCATTACGGTAATCCACAGTTCTCATAGAGAACTATGGATTACGTCTCCTCTCCCTGCTCGGCGAACACACCGCGGGGGGGAGATAAGTGACATGTGAATTACCAGCGGCGTATATGCGCTGCTGGTAATGCAAGTCTATGGGCCGGCGGGGTGCCGGTCCCCCGATCACTCCCCCGCTCCCGCCCCGCCCCCGGCCACACGCCGTAATTGCGGGGCGTAATTACGTCCCGCAGTTTAGCCTAAGAGTCCCAACTGTCACTTTCTCTAAACTGTAAACTCTTTCTATACGAGAAGGGACATCTTATAACGCTCTATACCTTTCTCACACAATGCAATACAAGATATTATACATACAATTTGTCATCCTTTACACCTCGCCCTGTTTTTAACCAAAGCCGTCCCTGGCTTCCATCCTAACAAGGCAACACATATTTTTACAGCAAAACGAACATTTTTATATTTTGTGTTACCATGGTGAGTAACCCCGGGTTAAGGTTCAGCGTCCTTTACCACAAAAGTCCTTGACCCCATATGAATGTAAACATTCCCCTAAAGACGGGGTAAATGCAGGACATGTCTAACAACTTATAGTCCCTTCTTCTGCTGAGCCAGCCGAGCCAACAGTTGTAGCGCAGCTTCCTGACTGCCTTCCTGCAGACGCATCTCCGCCTGTTCCTCAACTTGCCTCCAAGGCCTCATGTGCCTTGTGAACATATGCCTGCCTCGATACTTGGCTTTGGCACGTATGGACCTTAAATTCCTCCTCAAGCTGGCACCGCTCTGCTTCCAGTAGCATACACGGGGGACGACACTGCGGCTGTCGCACATATTGCTTACCCAGTTCTGGAAGATCGTCATCTACCCCTTCCTCTGTCCTGAGTTAGAATAGGCACCTCTACTGGGTTATCAACTGGGACTTCCTCCTCCCAGGACTTCTCTAGTTCATATGGTTCCTCTCAGTTTAAACTGTCAGAGGCTCAACTCTCTGACCCTCATCCATGTTTACAGCAAGTCTAGAGATGGGCGAATTGATTCTAACGAAGTGGAATTCGTTTAGAATTTCAGGAAAACTTCGGTTCTGAACGAAGTCGAAGTTTGGGGTACTTCGTATGAACGAAGTGTGCTTTTGATTGATAAAATGGCTGCGAGCACATGGTGTTACATGGGGCAAAGAACTCTGGGAGGAAGAAGGCATAGCCTACATGACATGTGCAGAGATGAAGCCAATCAGAGACCGGCGGGATTCTGTGACGTCACCCGCACTATATAAGTCCGGGCGCGACGCTGGGAGCTCATACCGCTCTCACTGTACTGATTAGGGAAGGTGCTGCCACGGCTGCTTATGATATCTCTTACTAAATAACTCGTTTTTATTACAGCATTTTTGGTAGGGTGTCACAGCTTGTCTCAGAGACTGCTTCTCTTAGTGTTCTAATTCTGATTTTGTGGGGTATTGGAACTGAAGTCCAGTGTGCGTCCAATGCAGCTGCATATACATTTTAATGCTATCTGCTCACAGGACATTGAATATCAAATGGTTATCTAAGCCTCTTCCTGTGTATTCATTTAAAGAAACAGCGTTTTTTACAATCCAAATACACTTCATTTTTGGTTGCATCAATTCTTTTTGCGCAATTTACATCCAGGGGTTAATTAAGCGTTGTTCTGGTGTTGTGGTGACTAAAAGAAACCATCTTTTTCACCGCCAAAAAACACATTTTTCCTGTAGCATAATTCATAACTGAAGGTTAATTACAAGTTTTTCTCTTGTTGTGTACCGTAACATACACACCATTGTAACACGCTACAAAGCTGGTAGTTTTTGGTTGCTCAATTTTTTTGCGCAATTTACATCCAGGGGTTAATTAAGCATTGTTCTGTTGTTGTGGTGACCAAAAGAAACCGTCTTTTTCACCGCCAAAAAATAAATTTTTCCGTGTGTTGGTCAGCAACCCAATGGTTCTTCATTGGCTGACTAGGTCATCCACTTCCTCCCACATGACATCTGACAACCCCAGCCAAGAGTCGGTGGAACGTCAGACACAACCCTTAGTTGGCATGGCCGGCAGCGGGTCAGCGGCCCTCACCTGTCCTCAACCCGCCTCTGTCCCTTCCGGTTCCCTCACCCAGAGATCTTCTATGTGGTCTGGGCTCAGCGCCACTATATAGGGAGGATGAACAATTTGAGGAGGGCAGTCAGCAGCTACTTGGCAGCGAAGAAATGGGGCCAATATCCCCTGCTTCTTGCAGTAGGCGGCAAAGTATAGATGTGGAGAGTGGCATGGGAGGTCATGTTGTGAGGGGTCAGCCTCTGCATACCAAGACCGGTGATGAGGACAGCAATGACGATGAAACACAAATAGATGATGATGTAGCCGACCGCACTTGGGATCCCGGTGAAGCAAGGGCTTCAACATCGTCAGGAGAAGAGGGCGTCAGCTTGCGCGTCAAGCAGCGGCGCAGCCAGCAAGTGGGTTATGTGGCCGTGAGTCAGCAAGGTAGCAGCAGTGTGAAGTCAGGAGCCAAGCTGCCACGGGGGTAGAAAACCCGCTTCGCAGGTCCAAGAAAGTAGCGGCACAGGGGCTCAGCGAGGCAGCGGCGGTAATAGTCACTCAGTGCGGAGCATTGGCGATAAAATCAGCTACTCGGCGGTGTGGCAGTTCTTTGCTAAGACACCAGAGGAGCCGAATATGGGTGTGTGTAAAATCTGTAGGCAGAAAGTGAAGCGTGGCCAGGGAGCTAATGTTGGCACCACGGCCCTGCGTCAACACATGCAGCGTCACCATCCGGTGGCCTGTGAGAAACGTGGCTCAGATGTGGCGGTCCATCCTGCTGCCGCAGCAGCGGCCAGTGGCATGCATGCCATTGCAGCCAGTCAAGGCTCCACCACCTCTGCAGAAGGGGAGCTTTTTCTCTTTGCCATCAACCCCCGTCCAGATGCTCCTCCTCGCTACTCATGGCGCCAGCAGTCGTTCAGCGAGGCGATTGCAAAGAAAACAACAGAAATGCGTCCAACCATCGTAAGGGCAGAAGCTGACCGGGTTTTCCTGTCCAAGTTGTTTGGTACTGTAGTCCCTCCCTTTCCAAAGGGTTTGGACCCTGTACCTTCAGAGAACTAATGGCTTGTGCCGAGCTGAGATGGAGATTCCAAGCCGTAATTTCTTTTCCAAAAAGGCAGACCAGAACTTCATAAATATGTAGAACAGAAGGTGGGCCAGTCCTTGAGCTTATCGGTTTGTTCCAAGTTTGCACGGCAACGCGGATGTCTGGAGCTGCAACTACGGTCAGGGCCAGTACTTGTCCTTTACAGGCCCATTGGTTGAATGTGCTTCCTGCCCAGGCACACCAACAACTTGGACAGGAGACGCCGCTTTCGCCTGCACGGTGGCAAACTGCGGCTCCTGCGCGAATGTCCGCCGCCTCCATCCTCCACCACAAAACCCCCATCTAAGCCTCCACAAGTACTGCTCCATCTACCACATTTTAGGGGACAGCGGGGTCACGCAGTTTTTACACCTGGCTTGCCCCTCGGCGAACGAAGTCCACACAGGGGAGGAACTGCTCTGCTTCATGCATCAAGAAATCGATTGTGCGCATGGCGCATTGTGTTTCAATACTGGTTGTGAAAAAGGTTCCTGAAGTCTTTCCACCGATCTTCAGAAGAGTCTAGAAAAGTGTGCCAGGAAACTGTGCAATGACACTTTCAGTCCATTCCTACAAAGCCAGGAACACCCTCCTTAAGGTATGCACAGCAAAACGTCTCCCCCCAACCCACCTGATATGCATTTTTTTCTACCCCGTCTATGGTAATTCCAAGCCTGCACAAGTGGACCGACCTGTATGAACAGAGAAATGCCATTACACGATTTTATGTAGTGATCCAGGCATACAGGATACTTTCCCTGTGTAACTCTTGATGTCAGTCAGTGGCAGCTCATCGTGACACCTGCCAATTTGTTGAGCGCATTCGTATGGAGTTGACTTTATTTGTCATTCTTCCGCAGGACTACGTGCGATGAATAACGTTCATCTCCACTGCTGTCATGTCCTGGAACAGATGCTGAAACATCATGTCTTGGGCAGGGACTAGAGAAGTGGCGGACTACATCTCACGGCCACATAGTCCAGAGTGGGGAGACTGAAATGGAGGAGGAGGTACATTGTAGCAAAGCATTGTCTGAGAGTGAAATGAGTGGATTTTCTACCCAGAGTGAACATAGAGGAGCAGATCAGCTGATGAGGTGAGATGGAGATGCGAACGAGGCAATGACCCGCAAGTCACCGTGCAGTGAACAGAGGAGATAGTGGCAGGGAGCCCCTCGGAAATCACTTTGTGCAGATGAGCCCGCAGCGAAGCATGATTTGCCTGGCAAGTTGACAACCGAAATAGTCACCGTTCCGGCAGAGGATGACTTCTGTGCTTCTCACACCCTAGTATGGACCCTCGCTAAGGTCCAAAATGGGAGCCTTTTTCCCAGGCTGCTGATAGGGAGGACAAACTCAAATACTATAGGGAAAATCTCCGTATTCATGTTTGGCGCTGCCTATGTGTGGCATCGAGTCCCTCCTCTGACAGGCTGACCGGGGATATCTATCAGCGCTCACGTACTACTGAGCCAGCGTCTGGCTGGGGGAAGGATGTGGGTTGGTAGTGAGCATACCAGTAGCTTATCATCACACAACCTAAGATCTGGAGCGTCACTGAGATGGAGCAGCTTCCTCCCTCGCCTAGTGATGGAGGGCATCACCAAGCAGCAGCAGCAGGACCAGAGCAGTCCCTGGGCGAACCAACAGGTGGTGGCCTACTTGGACATCACTCTGCCACCCCAGTTAGAAGAACCTCTGTGGACTACTGGTGAGCAGCCAACTGGTATGTGTGGCCGCATCATGCCGAGTTTGCCTCACCCAAACTGTGAGAAATGATCTGGGTATCAAACACCTCCATCAGCCACTATGACTGATAGCCGCCATGCGCGCCTGATGCAACACATCTGTCTGACATTTCTCCATCAGCCTACCACCATCCATACAAGCGGACTGGTATTGCCCCCACCTCACACATCTGTCATTGTGCGCACACTATGAACCTCATTGCTGCTGTTCGCTGGTCGTGACATCCTTCACTGTGTCCATTGTTGCCACTCTCTGTGACCTCATGCTTCTAGTAGCTTGCAGCTTTTGTTGCTGCTGCGGTCCACCTCCACACTTTGTCATTGTGCAACTCTCCTTACCTCGATCGATGCTATTGCTTCAGCCCCGCCGTCACCGTCCACTCTCTGTCATTGAGCCACTCTGTGGCCTACTCCAGTTTTGCCACCACCAGAATGTCATTGTGCACTTGTCCTGACCTCATGCTGCGTCTGCCGTGCCCTCACACTGTGGTCATTGTGCCACCTGTGACCTACTCCCTTGTTTTGCCACCAACCAGAATGTCAATGAGTGCCCACTGTCTGACCTCATGCTGCTGCGTGCCGTTGACCTCCACACTTAGCTGTTATGTAGCCACTCGTAGGCCTACTCCTTGTTTTTGGCCACCTCCAGAATTCATTGTGCCACTCTCTGACCTCATTCTGCTGCATGCCTGGGCGTGGAAACTCCACTTGTTCCATTTGTACCACTCTCTGACCTCATTGCTGCTGGCTATGGCTGTTGCCGTGACCTCCATACACCCTGTCCATTGATCCACTCTCGTTGACCTCATGCTGTTGCTCCTGCCGAGACACCCCACTCTCTGTCACAGGTGCCACTACTGTGAGGCCTACTTCTGATTTTTGCCGCCTCCAGGAAGTCATTGATATGGGCCTCTCTCCTGACCTCATTGCTGCTGCTTTGGCTGCTGCCGGAAACCCACGACTCTGACATTGTGCACTCTGTTGGCCTACTCCTGTTTTTGCCACGCTCCAGAAAGATCAATTTGCCACCTGCATGACCTCATAGCTGCTGCTGTGGCTGCTGCCGTGCCCTCCACTAACATGTGTCTTGTGGCCACTCTGTCGTCCTACTCCAGTTTTGCCACCTCATCCAGTAAGTCATTGGCCACTTGTCTGAATTCATGCTGCTGAGCTCTGGCCGTTCCCTCCACACTGTGTCATATGAGCCACTCTGTGGCCTACTCCATTTTTTTCTTTTTTGCCATCGCCAAGAAGTCATTGTGCCACTGTGCTGACGCACATGCAGCTGCTGCCGTGACCGTCCACAAAGTACTGTGTCATTCCTGGTTCTGCCAACACAGTGGCCTATTCCTGTTTTTGCCACCCTCAGAATGTCATTGATACCACCTCTCTGACCCTCATGCTGCTGCTCTGGCAGTGTCCGAGTGCCCTCCACAGAGCACCCTGTCATTGAGCCACTCACTGACCTCGATGCTGTTAGTTTCCTGCCTTCACCTCCACTCACTGTCATTGTGCCACTCTGTGGCCTACTCCATTTTTTTTGTCTGCCATCTAACTCCATGAAATTCATTATGTTCCACTGGTCCTTGTGACATCATTGCTTCTGCTGTGGCTGCTTTCCGTGCCCTCCACATAAGACTGTGTCATTGTGCCACTCCATCTGTGCCTAATCCAGTTTTGATGCCACCTCCAGAATGTCATGTGTGCCACGGGTGCTGCTGACCTCAATGCAGCTTGCTCATCCGTGACCCTCCACACTGAGTGTCAATTGTGCACTCTGTGGCCTACACTCCAGTTTTTGCCACTCCCCTTTATAATGTCCTTTGTGCCACTGTCCGACCTCATGCTGCTCCTGCCGTGTGCCGTCCACACTGTTTCCCATTGGTTGCCACTCTGAGGTCTCTATCTCCTGTTTTTGCCACTCTAGCCAAATATCATTGTGGCACTCTTCTAACCTCATTGTCTGCTGTGGCTGCCGCCGTCACCTCTGCCACACTCTTCCACAGATGTCTTGCCACATGAAGCTCTCAGCTTTTTTTTTTTACTAAGCTTGTCGCTGCCAAGACTTTATCGGCTACATACCCGCTTTAGTTTTTGGTCAGTTTTGCCCTCTTAATGTGCCCAGGAATTTTAAAGAGCGAAGCGATTCAAAGTAAGCTGTGCGGCAGTCATGTGCTTGTCATACTAAAACACAGGCCACATTGTATGAAGACCAAACCAAGTCTCCCTCCTGCATATTTAAAAGCATGGCAACAATGTTCTACTTACAGTCTCGCCTGCAAGGAATCGTGGCATCCTGGAAATAGCTTGTTTTAACGCTGAATTCGTCCCGAAGTAATTCGGACGCGAACTAAAATTTGTCTGAAAAATTCGTTCGGCGAAGTCACCGAATCGAATTTTTGAGAAATTCGACCATCTCTAAGCCAGTCTTGGTGTGCTCACAGTCACCACCAACTCTTTTTCTTCGGTGTCATGCCTGTGGGTGGGGAGACTCCCTCTCCCTCCACACGTGTCTGTCTCTTCTTCTCAGTCCCAATCCGGAGGCATACTAATGGCAAAACGTAAGAATATTGTCAGGTTACAAGGTGGTTACTTATTATGCTGAAGATATGGTGAAGTACTAGGCGTGTAATGGTCTGGTGTGAAACAACCAGCAGTAAATAAAGCAGACAACACACCGACTTTCCAGGAGAATCTCAGGCCCTTACTCACGGCACTTTTCTTGTGGACGTTACAAGGTTAAAATCAGTAAGTGCACATGATACTCGGTGCGGATTCAACACTTCTCAGACCCAATATCTATGTAATCAATGACACTTCTCACAATCCTCTTCTTATCTCGACCCAGTCCAGCTGTGCATGGTGCTGGCGCCTATCCCCTTGACTCTTCTGGCAGTTCCCCAAACCGCCCACCTATATTTCTGGATCGTGTGACTCTCCTCAGGTCCACTCCCTCTTGGTCTCTACTTTCTCTCTCAGTCTTGTGATGCCTACACTTAATCTCGAGGTATATTCAGTAGAACGAGCAGTATCTCTTCAAGCTTCAGCCTGCCCTGTCTATTGGTGCCTTATTAGACAGGGGTCCCCTTTCATAGTTGCTTTCAACTAGAACTATACTGTATACACTCAACATCGCTCCAACTCCTGACTGACTATGGAGCTGACCAGCTCTATCCTCCAACTGTCTGCCTGGCCTCCAGCTCCGCCCCCTTCTGCCCTCCTGATTGGCTGCTCGCCCTAACAGTCCCAACTGTCACTTTCTCTAAACTGTTAACTCTTTCTATAACAGAAGGAACATCTTATAATGCTCTATACTTTTCTCATACAATGCAATACAAGATATTATACGTACAATTTGTCCTCCTTTACGTCTGCTCCACAAGAAGAAAGCTGCTTTCTCACAGACAGAGAGCAGGCAGCGCTGAGAAAGAAAGAGCTGTAGCCTGAAGTGAGTCTCACCGCCAGACCCAATCATCAACCTAAGATCAGAGCACACAGGGCAACATGTCAGAACAGAGACGCCGCCACACCCGTTTTAAGGCGCATTGAATGAGTGTATAGTGCATGTGAATGAATTAACCTGTCAAAAATCTGGCATCTGGTATACCTTGCACAGGCACATAGCATAACGTAGGCACATAGCATTTCATTGCTAGCATATTTGAGGCGCCTACTTTAGGTGCATTCAAATGTGTCATGCCTGGCATATAATGCTCCTAATTTTGGTGTACTAAAGCTCATTTATATAGAGAAAAGGGCGTCAACAGTTTTTTGGCGCAAAATACACCAAAAAGAATGGTGCAGCCCTAATGGAACATGTCGCCCACAGTGTCAAAGTAGTGCAGCACTTAGGCTATGTTCACACGGGTTAAATTGGGGCGCCCCAGTAATTACGGTAATCCACAGTTCTCATAGAGAACTATGGATTATGGGTCCTCTCCCCACTCGCACCATACGACGCGCGGGGAGATAAGTGACATGTCAATGAATGTCTATGGGGCCGGTGGGCTGCCGGCTCCCCACCCCGCATAAATAACGTTGAGAACACGAAGTCTCATCGTAATTAATCCCCTCAGGAATGCGGTGAGAACTTAGCCGTACACAGACTGTCACTCGTGTAAAAAATGTTGTCCTTATGAAAGAAGGGAGCGTACAGGTGGTAGGGCAGGAATCTGCTGTAACTGCTGAAAAATGTAGTTAAGGGCTCCCTATGAAGTTCAGCAGGCACGCAGGGGAGGGGATGTGAGTACAGGAGCACAGGGCTATGTGATCCCTTCCTCTTCGTGCCTACAGTAATATGATACGTGTAAATACCTAAAGAAGCATTTATGCTGTCATAAGGCTGTCATAAGAAGTGCAGCTTGCAGGTTGTTTTTTTTTATTTTTTTCTCTCTGGATAAAGGAGGTCGTTTGACCCAGTGAGAGGTCTGGATGTGGCTCTATTGAGAGGTAAAAGATAGTGTAGGACTGCCCTAATTTGGATCACGTTGAAAGTCCCTGGCAACTTAAACATCTTTTGATCAAAATATTGAACCGAGAATCTCAAAGTTTTTCATGTATGATAGACAGCAATAAATGCTTCTTTAGGGATTCTCCACGTAATGTATTGCCCCCTTTTTGCAGTAGTGTGCCGCTGACAGTGGAGTGCAAGTGTACATGTATATATATATAAAATATATATATACTATAATATATAATATATAATATATATATATAAAATATATGTGTGCCGCAAGCCGCCAATGGGACCCAGGTTTATGTTTTTTTTCAGAAGTGTTTTTGTGCAGAACCATACTTTATATTTGGTATAGATTGATTTTAACCTATATGGGGAGGAAAGGGTGCCTCCATTTTGATTTTCTGCACCTGCCCACTCTCACAGGCTGTCATAAAAAGTGCAGCTTGCAGGTTGGTTTTTTTTTTTTTTTTTCTCTCTGGATAAAGGAGGTCGTTTGACCCAGTGAGAGGCCTGGATGTGGCTCTATTGAGAGGTAAAAGATAGTGTAGGACTGCCCTATTTGAGATCACGTTGAAGGTCGTGGGCAGCTTAAACATCTTTTGATCAAAATATGTGAACCAAGAAGCTCAAAGTTTTTTCATGTATGATAGACAGCATAAATGCTTCTTTAGGGATTCCCACGTAATGTAGTGTGCCGCTGACAGTGGAGTGCGCGTGTACATGTATATATATATATATATATATATATATATGTGTGTGCCGCAGCCCTGACAGTGGCACCCATGCTTGCATATGTTTTTTCAGAAGTGTTTTTTATGCAAAACCATACGTTATATTTGGTATATATTGATTTTAACCTATATGGGGAGGAAAGGGTGCCTCCATTTTGATTATCTGCACCTGCCCACTCTCACAGGCTGTCATAAGAAGTGCAGCTTGCAGGTTTTTTTTTTTTATATATTTTTTCTCTCTGGACAAAGGAGGTCGTTTGACCCAGTGAGAGGCCTGGATGTTGCTCTATTGAGAGGTAAGATCAGAAGATGTCCAGGCAGTGGGTAGGGCCAATTACGGTCAAAACCACTGACCAAGGAAAGGGAATAACTAAGTGGACTAGAGCGCTAATAGTACAACTAAGCAAGTACGCTTACATAGAAAATAATTAGGGATTTATTTAAAGTGCATAAATGGACAGTAAAATGACGCGTTTCGCGGGTGCAACCCGCTTCCTCATATCCTTTTTATTGAGAGGTAAAAGATAGTGTAGGACTGCCCTATTTGAGATCACGTGGAAAGTCGTGGGCAGCTTAAACATCTTTTGATCAAAATATGTGAACCGAGAATCTCAAAGTTTTTACGGTAATATGAGGCTCAGGGGCCATTCAGATGCTAGGCAAAGGCACACAAAATCTGAAACACATCTTCATGTGCCAGGGCCAAGACTTGGAGGAGGCTGGATAGGTCAGAACAGAGTAATATCAATAATAATCAGTGGTAATTCCTGACTCACTGATAACACCCTAGAAGCAAGGTTCTCTGACTGCCAGCTTCCCACCGCTGACCTGCAGTGATATCTGGGGGAGTAGTCTAATGTTAAAAAGGCAATGAATTTCTTAGGCTGCATCCACATGACACGTCAAAATACTCGCTGGATTCTGAATCCTAAGGGTATGTTCACACAGCATATTCAGTACATTTCTGGATACATTTTTTTATCTGAAAAACGCATTACAAAGTGCTGTGTAAAACATATCCAAAATGCAGGTGCATGTTTCTCTTAGGTGTATGTTTGCAGCAGGAATGCACCCTATAGTTCTAAATAGGGCGTCTGCTGCATCAAACAGATCAAGAATTGACGTGTCAATTCTTTGAACGGATCCAAAAGATGCATCAGAAAGACACATGTAAAGCGCGCATCGGCAATCCCTCGAAAGCAATGTAAATCACACTGCACGTTGTTAGATGATGTTTGGGTCCGTTTTGGTCCTAAACACGGATCCAAACACGCATCTAAAAACAGATCCAAAAATGTATTGAACACGACGTGTGAACATATGAGTATTTTAACTTGGATTTCAGTTTGGATTTTAGGTTGGTTTTCTTCCAACAGATTTACAGACAGAAATCCCATTCATTTCTATAGGGTTTGATGCAGATCCAACATACAAATGATTTGGACATATCTTTATACCTAAAATACAGTGGGAAGAATGAACATTTTCCAAATTTTTTGTAAAAATTATGGTTTTGAATTTTATCCTCAAGAAAATCTGAGTTGCGTGGACTACACAGATCTATGTAGATACTTTTACAGTCAGATATTTAAAACCCGAATTCACGTAAAAGTCCGACTGTAAATGCTTGTCGCGTAGGGGGGACCTTAGAGATTAGAAGACAAAGATGAAGAAACCAATGCGGTTTGTAGCAGGTAGTCTTGTGGAGGAGCATTATGTGCTGCTTTGGGGTAACTATGCAGAGCTAATGCATTGGGGAAAAACAACCTTGCTGAGGGGGTCATTTGCTGTTTCTGGCCTTTGATGTGTATATTTTGGGTTAATATGCACTTCTATGCAGCACAATTTTTTAAGCTGTTGTGAGCTGCCCTGTGGTCACATCTGGCCATGTGTTATCACTGGTTTGTTCACTGTAAATATTTGGCCTCATTTATGAAAACTGTCTAGCGGTAAGACTGTCCTTGTTGCCCATAGCAACCAATCACAGGCCAGCTTTAATTTTTCCAGAGCACTAAATGAAATAAAAGGGGAGCTCTGATTGGTTGCTATTGGCAACAAAGACAGTCTTACTGCTAGACAGTTTTCATTAATGAGGCCCATTGTGTTAACCTACCTCCCAGATTTTAGGACAGTCAAAGAGGGACACTCTGTATGAAAGATTCCTTTTTAATTGATAACCATGTGCTTGAATAGACTTTTATTAAATATTATCAGAAAATCATTGGGGTATAGACATTTCATCAAACAATAAAGTTATTGTGTAATATACAGGTAGGATTCAGGAAATGTTTTAAATGGATTGTCTCATTACAAGAATTGCTTTTGATGTTTAAGATCTTGCAAAAACAAGTCACTTTGCAATATGTGTCCATTAACAGTGTCCTACCCATTCCTAGATATCCCCTCTTGTATGGGCTGCATCAGCTCCTCAAGTCGCTATAGCTACAAACCTGTTCAATCTCTCCAGATGGCAGAGCTGGTCGCTATTGCTACAGACTTGTTCGATCCCTCCTGATAGGCTGCCAGTGGTGCTGGTCGCTATAGCTACAGACCTGTTCGGTCTCTCCTGATTGGCTGCCAGTGCTGGTCGCTATAGCTACAGACCTGGTATTCTCAGCAGCTCATCACTGCAGGCCAGTAGAAGCTAGTAAACACACCCCTGAATTTAAAAATGAATCTGAGAAAACAGGATTGAAGTATGATGAATTGATGTAGTGAGACAACCCCTTTAAAGCAACATAGTAAGTTTAGTAATGCAAATCTTTGTTACAAGTGAAAAAGAGGGACAGCAAGAAGGGACCTGAGTTAAAATTAGGGACTGTCGCTCCAAAATAGAGACACTTGGGAGGTTTGGTGTTAATCTATAAAAGATGCAACCTGTTATGAAATGTAACCTGCAATCTGAGGTCCTTAAACCACCACAATTCCCTTATACCAATGAAATAGCATTATGAAAGCTTTTTTTCCCATGATGAATTTTCCTGTGGTAGAAAATCCGCCACAGAATCACCACATCTAAATTTCGGCATCTTTTGGTATGGGCTTTCGACGGGGAATGTAAAATGGTTTCCTATTTAAAGAGACACGCCCATCAGAGTATTTTTGTTAAAACCAACTCTCCTGGAAAATAATTTTCTTTTAGATTTATTTTTGGCCAATGGTATGCAATTAAAAATGACATATAAAATCTTGTCCTTCTCTAGCTATGAGATAAAGCTCCTGAATATCAGGACTGGTGCTTATCTCTATGTAGTCTCATTACAAATAGCAAGTAATGACAATGATCGCTTTATCGTTCTCTGGAAAGAAATAGATAAGTTCAGGGCAATGAAAAGAGCAATACATGTAAGAATAATTTGTTAATCCTTTTCTGCACTGGGGAGGGAGTTTCACACTTTTCAGGTCCTGCTAATATAACTTACACCTCTCAGGCTATAATCAGTCAGCAAAAAGAACTGTCAAGCAATACTTTCATTGTTGTGCTCACAGAGGGAAAGTCAAAGAGAGTAATGTACATAGGGGAAATTTTAAAATAAAATCCATATAATAGTTGCAAATTGCTGTCAATATGTGAAAAGAAAAAATTTGATGGTGGAGTCCCTTTAAAACAAAAGGATGTAGATTGCAATCCGAATTGTACGTTTAATGCAACACAGATTTAGCACAGAATCCCCGTCAGATTACACGTTCAAAGCAGCCATGTGAGCATATCCTTAAGATTCCTCTATACAATTTGTCTGTTTCAAAATTGTGTATAAGATGAACTAAATAATGTAGAACATGCGGTATGATAACCGTGTTTATTTTCAGTATGGTTGTAATTTTGGTATGTCTGTAGTATTCAGCAACAATACGGAGGTATTAGTAGTATAATACAGTAGTGTTACTTAACCATGAAATGGCAAAAAACTTAAAAAATAATTCTGAAAGTGGCACCTGGGCCTCAAAATGGTAGTTTTATTTCATTACAGTATGGTGGTAATATTTAGTCACTGTATAGCGGTATTTGGGTGTAAACAGATTCTGGTACAGTATATTGTGACATCCATACCCCAAAAGTCTTGGGGAACATACTTTACACCACTGAATACCTGTACCTGGCTGTGCACTATGCAGCAATGCCTTGTGTAATTATCAATATGAACAACATTTATCCATTGTGACAATTTTAGTTAACAAAATCACAATTTATGATCTGTGTTTTATTGTTTTTCTTTATTTTCTGTAAGCAATAACCTTTTTTTACTTCCACCGATGGACCTGAATAATGGTGCATTATTTGCAAGCTGAAGTGTACTTTTTATTGGTACCATTTAGGGATAGATGAGACTTTTTTCTTCATTTTTATTCCAATTTTTAGGGGACAGGAAATGAGATAGCAAAACTCAATTTTGCCATTTGGAATTTTTTTCTTCTACGGTGTTCATCATATGGGATAAATTATGTTATTCTTTGATAGATCAGACTTTTACAGAGGCAGAGATACCAATTAAGCGTAGATTTTTAACTATTTTATTTTTTGTTCTAACATGGCAAAAGGGGGGGAAATTTTTAAAAATTTTTTTGTTATTCTTTTTTTTTTTTTTTAAACTTTTTTTTATTTTTATTTTTTTTCCCCAAGGGAAAACTTTTAAGGGGTCCCTCGTCCCCAAGGGCTTTATGCCATTCTAAAAAATTTCCCCCTTTACCAACAGCAAACAGGGTTTTTGGCCCCCGTTTTAAGGGAAAAAAAAAACCAACCTATTTCCTCTAAGAGCCAATGGCCCCGGGCACCCCTCCTTATAAGGAAAAAAAAAAAAAACCCATGAAATTCCCTTTTTCGCCTTTTAATTTCGGGGGGGAAAAAAAAATGGAAACCCCTTTCCCCAAAGGTTTAAAATTAATTAACAGTAAAACGAGCCCCCCCAAAAAAATTTTAAAGAAAAAAAAGGGAAAAACCGGGGCCCCAATTTTTTTCCCCCAACAACCCCCAGCGGCCAATTTTTCAAAAGGGGAAACAAAAAAATCCTAAAAAAATTTTTTTTTAAAAACACTCATGAAAAATTTAATTCGGAAAATAAAAAACAAACTGCCCAGCTTTAACGGGGGTTTTAAGGGCGCAAAACCATTTTCCCCCCCTCAAAGAAAAATTTTTCCCGGGGTATTTTTAAAAAAAAAAAAAAACCCCAAAAATTTCAAACCTTTTTGCCCGGAGGGTCCCAAAAACCAAAAGGGGGCCCCCCCTTTCCAAAGGAAAAACATTTCCGAAAAAACTAGTTTTTGCCCACAAAACATTTTAAAAAATTGAAAAATGGGGGCCCAAAGGCAGGGCTTGGAAACCTGTTTTTTATGTCCAAAAACGCGCAGGGCCTTTTCCCAAAAATAATCGGAATCCTAAAAGGGAACTTCTTTTAAAAGAAAAAAAACCCCCCAAATTTTCGAACATGTTTTTGGCCCGACAACTTTTAAAAAACCTTTTTCCATTTTTATCAATGACCAAAGGTTCCCGGGCACAAAACCCCTTTTAAGAGAAAAAAAAAACCCCAAAAAAATTTTTTTAAGCCGTGGAAAGGGGGGGACAAAACCCCCCCCCCCCCCCCCCCCCCCTCCCCACCCCCCCCCCCCCCCCCCCCCCCCCCACCCCTACCCAAAAACCCCCCCCCCCCCCCCCCCTCCCCCCCCCACAAAAAAACCCCCCCCACCCCCCCCCCCCCCCCCCCCCCCCCAGCAAAACCCCCCCCCCCCCCCCCCCACCCCCCCCCCCCCCCACCCCGCCCCCCCCCCCCCCCCCCCCCCCCCTTTTTTCCCCCCCCCCCCCCCCCCCCCCCCCCCCCCCCCCCCCCCCCCCCCCCCCCCCCCCCCCCCCCCCCCCCCCCCCCCCCCCCGCCACCCCCCCAAAAAAAAACCCCCCCCCCCCCCCCCACCCCCCCCCCCCCCCCCCCCCCCCCCCCCCCCCCCCCCCCCCCCCCCCCCCCCCCCCCCCCCCCCCCCCCAACCCCCCCCCCCCCCCGCCCCCCCCCCCCCCCCCCCCCCCCCCCCCCCCGCCCCCCCCCCCCCCCCCCCCCCCCTCCCCCGCCCCCCCCCCCACCCACCACCACCCCCCCCCCCCCCCCAAAAAAAAAAACCCCCCCCCCCACCCCCCCCCCCCCACCATCACCCCCCCACCCCTTCCCCCCCCCCCTACCCCCCCCGCTCCCCACCCCCCCCCCCCCCCCCCCCCCCCCCCCCCCCCCCCCCCCCCCCCCCCCCCCCCCACCCCCCCCCCCCCCCCCCCCCCCCCCCCCCCCCCCCCCCCCCCCCCCCCCCCCCCCCCCCCCCCCCCCCCCCCCCCCCCCCCCCCCCACACCCCCCCCCCCCCCCCCCCCCCCCCCCCCCCCCCCCCCCCCCCCCCCCCCCCCCCCCCCCCCCCCCCCCCCCCCCCCCCCCCCCCCCCCCCCCCCCCCCCCCCCCCCCCCCCCCCCCCCCCCCCCCCCCCCCCCCCCCCCCCCCCCCCCCACCCCCCCCCCACAACCCCCCCCCCCCCCCCCCCATCCAAAACCCCCCCCCCCCCCCACCCCCCCCCCCCACCCCCCCCCCCCCCCCCCCCCAAAAAAAAAAAAACCCCCCCCCCCCCCCCCCCCCCCCCCCCCCCCCCCCCCCCAAACACCCCCCCCCCCCCCCCCCCCCCCCCCCCCCCCCCCCCCCCCCCTTTCTCCCACCCGCCCCCCCCCCCCCCCCCCCCCCCCCCCCCCCCCCCCCCCCCCCCCCCCCCCCAAACCCCCCCAAAAAACCCCCCCCCCCCCCTGAAAAAAAAAAAGACTTGGTTCTACATGAAAAAATTTTAAAAACCCCGGTTTTTAATGGTCCAAATGGGGGCCCCCTTCCTCAATCGGCCTCCCTTCTTTTCCCCCAATTTTTCCAAAGGAAAAAAAAAAAAACCCCCTCAAAGTTTTTTTAAACCCCTGGGGGGAAAAAAAAAAAAAAAAAAACCCAAAAAAGGAACCCCTTCCCTTTTTATGGTTAAAATCAAATTAACCAAGTATAAATTTTTTCCCCAAAAAAATTTTTTTAAAAAAAAAAATGCAAACCGGGTCCCCCGGGGGGGTGGGAAAAAAAAAGGGACCAACAACCAAGGGGAATTTCTGCAAAAAAAAACATTAAAACCCAAAAAAAAATTTATGCTTCTTCATATGAAAAAACTTTTGGGCTGGCACATTTTTCCCCAAAATTTTGGGGGCCCTTTTTTTTTTTATTTTTTTTCGAATAAGGGGGGGGCAGAAACCCCCATTCCGAAAAATAAAAAAAAACTGCCCTTTGGCCCCTTGAAGGGGGGGGCGGAAAAAAGCTTTTTATGGAACCAGATTTTTTTTTTTTTTTCCCAAAAAATTTTAAAAAAATTTTTTAAACCTTTTGCCTTTAAAAAAAAAAAAAACATATTTTTTTTCAAGAAAACTGCGATTTTCCAAAGTTTTTTCAGGGAAATTTTTATAATTTTTATGTTTATTTATTGATATTAAATATTTGCTGTATATTTCACTTAGATCCATATCTCTGGACTGTTGTCCGCATCATTCTTCAAATTCCACTGAGGACAACAGATTTCTGTATCCCTTAACCTTATATTCCCATACATCATAAAAGCTTTAATCACTTTTAGCAAGCTTTCTGAGCTATGTTCATGACTCGATCGTACAGCAAAGTTATTATGAGCATAATTCTAACACGTTTCTTTTTACTCATCAAGGTCCATACATACTATATAATGATTTCATTCAGTAGCTTCTGGCCAAGCATGGAAAGTGCTGGAAAAAAATCCCACAGAGTTTAGATGACCTTTTCCTAACTTTAGATTTTTTTCCTGTTTTCCTTTCTGGTTTTTGCCAGGTATAACATAAATATTCATCAGCTGATATTTGCAGTAGTTGTGAAATTATAAATGAGGCCAAAAGGCTTCCCCACCACTCCATTTGCAAAATGGCAGCTTCTGGTCTTAGCTCACAGCCAAGCAACAATTTCCGAAATCCCCTAAGTGTACTCCAAGGCTTTCAAATTCAGTAAAGTTTTAATGTGTAAAGCAGAAATCCTGTCTCTTTTATATTTGCCATGGGATTACAGAAAAAATATATTACTTTGCTTCAATTTAAGTTTTCTGAAGTCTTGACGTAATAGGCAGACGTGCTGGCAGCCGAAAGTTGATAGTTGATTTTTGAAATTTAAAATAAGGTCATAATTTCTTATGTCTATTGTCTTTCTGTAATTACAAGCATAATTTAAATTTCTGGAAAAATAATATTTTCCTTTGCAAAAATACTCACAGATTATATCACAGAATATTAACTTAATGATGTCTAATAAAATTATGGAGAAAAGATGAAGTCATAATCCCTAATTTATACGATGGAAATTACGTTAGGTAGGCATAAGACAGAATTTATAAAAGTAAGAAAAGTAGCGTCATTTGCATAGAATTTACATCTTATTATAAAAGTGGTGAAACTAAGGATGTTGCTTTGAATGTAATCATTCATATTTATTCAGGTGTTTCCATTTTTTTTCATTGAGCCACCTGTAAGCAAGCATAGGAAAGTCTAGACATGCACAATTACAGTACATAAATTCTAGACCAGTTGTTAAAAGCTTTGAAATTCTTGCCTTTTCTTTGGAATAGGTAATCTTCTTTGACATATTATCCATTTTACCTGCTGCTCTGTAGGTGAAATGGTTAAATTAACTTGGTAATGCAAACACATGGATAACATTAACCAGACGAACAAGAAAATAAAAGTTCATTTACTTACCTGCTCTGTTTTCTTCTTTTTTAATCCCGAAGCTGTCAGTTACAAAGCGACAATTTATTTTCTGAACAGAAGCATCTCGTTTTAAAGCAATTTGTTCTTCAGGAGATCATTTGAGCTAAGACCGTAACTCTTACAAATTTAAACATCTAATTGAGGCCGGAATCACAGATGCAGCATTTGAAGCTAAAGCCAGGAATAAATCTGAAAAGTTGAAAAAAATAAATAAAACACTGATACTTTCATCTCTTTTGGATCTACATTTGTGTTTAGCTTTTAAAAAAGTGCATAAAAAAGGCATATGTGATTCCAGCTTAAAGTGACTTTCTAATAAAAACAAATCTGAAAATGCAATATTTTCCTGAAGGGAAGGCATCCACCTCATCCGCAGAGTTATATCCATCTGGTCTTTGCCATTTCAGAGTTATTTGGGAGTTTTCATATGGGTAACGTCTTCACTGCCTATTCAGGTCCCAAATCATTAGATACTCAAGAACCTACACAATAAATAACTCCCTTAGCACACACCTGCACAGACATGCGTGTAGATCCCAGTGGAGTTCCAGCATGGTGGAGACCCACTGAGTGTAATTTTTATCTCTTCTTTTTTGATGGGCTTTAAATGTAGCTACTGTATAAAGCTACTGTAAGGGACAAAAGAGAAGTGGACATGAGGCAATATGATACACACATAAATGCAAACCATCCCTTACTGCCTATATTTATTAGTGGAAATACTTTTTTTCTTATTTACATCTACTTAAGGCACAAACTTATAGCATTTTAAATATTTAGAAAAAAATTGTAAACAAAGACAAAAAAAATTATTAGGGCAGATGCCTTGTGTGGCATCAGGTGCAATGTCTTTGTTGCCAGGTTCAGACTATCCCATGGGGGAGCCTATGACTCCCCCAGTGGTCTCCAACCTCTAGAGAGTCTTTTCAACTGTGCATTCTCTGGGTATACATACAGTTGAAGATTATGGTGTAGCAGAGAGCCATTGTCTCCCTGTCCTGCCAAACACTCTCGTGGACTGTAGGCCAGGCCTGCAGCCTACACAAGTAAGCGTTGCCAGCTGTGTGATGTAGTTATGTCATCACGTTGTCTGCACTGCTACCTCTTCTAGGTCTGAAGCCTAAGGCAGTTTTTAAATGAAGGTTTTTATTATTAAGGGAAAAAGTAATCAAAACCTACAGGGCCTTGTGTGAAAAAGTAAGTGCACCCTCCTTAAAACATAAAAACTGTGTTTTCACACATCTTTGGGAAGCTGAGTTCAATTTTCCTAGCCTCACCCAGGCCTAATTACTGCCACACCTTTACTCAAGAAAGTAAGCACTTAAATAGGACCAGCCTGACAAAGTGAATTAGACCAAAAGATCCTCAGAAGCTAGACATCATGGGAAAATCCAAAGAAATTCAGGAACATATGAGAAACAAAGTAATTTAGATCAGTCTGCAAAAAGGTTAAAAGTAATTACCCCCTAAACCTAATAACTGGTTGGGTCTCCCTTAACAGCAACAACTGCAATCAAGAATTGAGCTAGTGAAATCACTTCCTGCTGTGTCTTATCAACACAGCAGATTTTCTTAGTCTCTGATTTTAATTTTATGCAGAGCAAAACTTTGACACAAAGTTACTGACCTGGAAACAGTCGTTTACCATCCTGTTAGGTTTGCACAGCACATTTACAGTCTGTGTAATTACCTCAAAGACATCAGTCATTTAGCAGCTAAGAATGTGTCTTCTCAACATTCAAATTTGTCTCTGTCACTTGAGACTTTCTTTCATGACAAAGATACAGCTCTTCTAGCTGAAATTTATAGCCAGAAATCCTGCTTGCACAGTGTCATTATTTTTCACAACCCCTCTATCAGTAATGTACTTGTAACAGGCTCAGCTAGGAAAAGTAGCTGGCAGAAATGAAGGGCCACATGTATGAAACTGTTTAGGTCTAAAACTCACTCTTTTGCCCACAGTAACACATGGGCAAAAAAGTGGATTTTAGACCAAAACAGGCTCATACATGTGGCCCGAAATGTCAGTCACTGCTGTAGACCCACACATAGCCTGCACAGGAAGTGTAAGCCTGAACAGACAGTGAAGAGTGAAAACATCTAGAGAACTCCTTTAAGGAAATTGTCTGTATTCCTCATGGTCTAAGATAGTGAAGGAGTTTATGTCTAATGAGTTAATAACATTGACCATTCTCTAAATGCTTGGAACTGTGCCACTTCGTTTGTGATCAGCTATTCTTATCTCTCTTTGAAAAACTAGCGCAAATCTGTGCCAAAAAAGACAGTCCAGCAATGTTAAAATGCCGTTGGATTTTGGACAGCCTTTTATCATTGATGCGTAGACATAGCCTTAGACTTTTTATGGGTGTGTATACTGCAGACTTTTTGAGGAGAGCAGATAATAATAATAATAATAATAATAATAATAATAATAATCTTTATTTATATAGTGCCAACATATTCCCCAGCACTTTACAAATTGGAGGGTGTAGGTGCAGACCAAAAAAACATACATTGCACAATGAAAAGCTACTTACAGATGAGACACAATGTGAGAGGGCCCTGCTCGTAAGAGCTTACAACCTATTAGGGTGTACAGGAGAGACGAAGGGTAAGAAGTGCTAGATTTACAATGGTCCAGCCATGTGAAATAAATATGGGGTTGTTTTATGTAGAATTGGATGGACCTGCCACCCAGACAGCACATCTATATACAGTTACGTGCCGAAAATGAGTGCGCTGGCGGGTGAGTGGGGGGGGGTTAGCATTAGGGATTCTGGTACGCCAGAGTGAGAAGATGTGTTCTCAGGGCCCTCTTAAAGCTATGAGAGTTCTGAATGTGCCCCGATCCCGCGGGAGCATGTTTTTAGGAATGGGGCCGCAGTGTGAAGTCTTGAAACGTGCATGGGAGGGTTTTGGAAGATTGAGGGAATTAATCTGATATCATCAGCAGAGCGGAGAGAGCAGATTAGTGTTAGCACCTAGACTCTCACCAAGCAAAACTTTTGACATGTAACTATATGACCTTAAAAGTCTTTTTTCTCTTGATCATTGTTCTAAAAACCTAAATAAGCCAAAGTTGATTCTAGTTTGTTATACACTAAAACATTGAAAGTCCAAGGAGCTAAAATTGTTTTAATGGTTACTGGGTGTTGTCCACAAAACCACTTATGTCCGGACCTGTCAGACGCCCTGATCGTCTTTTCCCCCGTTTACTTGCCCCAAGCAAGTAACTGCCCGAAAAAGGGAACTCCTGCTGGAACCTACCGATCAAACCCCGGCCAAAAGAGGGAAACAAAGGTGGTAAGTAAGGCACAAACAGAAAACAAATAGAATCAGTGTCAGGTAAACCGTGTCAGATCAGGAGAGAACGTAGAACCAAATCAGAACGCAGGAAAGTAACCAAGATACGAGCCAAAGTACAGGACCAGGGGAAAATAACTTTCAATTCACCAAACAATATCCAGGGCCATTTAAAAACACAGGCACAAGAGCCCAGGGAAAAATTTTAAATACCCCCCCCAACCCCGAGTTAGCCCATTGAAATTTAACCCCTAAGACACCATAGAGAACCCTGGCTGAGGCTGCAACAGACAGAATCCTAAAGGGATAGTGACAGGGTGCTGACAGTACCCCACCTTTTATGAGGGGCCACTGGACACTTAAAGTTGTAAACAAAAGTTTAGATACACTATATAAAAAACAAATATGCATTTTTTCTCATATCTAACGAAATCAAATGCTCTTACCCCCTTTTAGGTTGTCAGGGAAAAACCCCGCCCCCTCGAGGGTCTACGGCCCGACTTTGGGTTTTGTATCCAAAATTGCCCAAGGTCAGCCAAATTTTCAAGTTAACCCCTGTCCACACGGGACAGGGAAAAACCAGAGAGTGCGAGAGGGTACCCCACCGCCCCAAAAACTGAATGGTGGGGGAGATTGTCAATTGAAATACTATTAGATGTTATACTTTTTACCTTTGTACTTTTTTATCTTTAAAATTCCAAATTTTTTCCCTTGCCACTAAATTTGTCGCTTGAGGAACCATGCTATAAGAGGCGCCGACTCCGTGTCCCACCCAATGACTCAAAATTACTGGAAATCCAAATTTTTT
>JAODAL010043823.1:0-33485 GCA_025379985.1 Phyllomedusa bahiana
TTTTACACGCTGACACACGTGCCCCCAAAAACACCCGGCGTATTGCGGCGCATAAAATACACGCTCAAATACGCCATGTGAACATACCCTAATACTTAGACCCCCTAGGGTACTTGACCACTGGGGACAGAATGTCTTGTCCTGTATACAGCAGTACTATTGTATCACTGTACATTCATTACCTATTACACCCTGCCATGGCAACCGATCTCCCCCTGCTATTACATTGCTGGGGGTGAACGGACAGAGGAGCAGCGCTAGATGCTGTGGCTGCAATCGCCGCAGCGTCTAAAGTGTTAACATCAGGGACAGAGCCGGCTCCATCCCTGCTGTTAGCGGTGGCCGCCGGCTGTACTGATCAGCCACATGCTGCCTCTGTACAGGGCTCTCTCAGGCCGCCAGTGGCCTGGAGAGGAGCGATGCTGCGGGAAGCCGGCATTGGGGTTTAACCCCTTAAGTACTGACACCCGCTCCTCCTCACCCTCCTGTCAACCCAAGAGAGCTCATTTGGACTATAGAACGCACCCTGATTTTCCCCCCAAATTTGGGGGAAGAAAGTGCGTCTTATAGTCAGAAAAATATGGTAATTAGTTCTCTATAGATCTATCTAATACAATATTATGTTATGCTGTATCTTTCTATCTTACACAATATCTATTTAATCTCTGTCTATCTTTGCTATATTGTATGTCAAGTGATGTCAAGTTTTTAATTGCTTTTCAATGGCTGTTATTGTGATCTAAAAACAGATAATATTAAAAGCTGTTAAAGTTTGGTACATCTGTATCTATCTATCTATCTATCTATCTATCTATCTATCTATCTATCTATCTATCTATCTATCTGTTATACAGGATCTACTCATCTATTTTTAGTCTATCTAGTGATCTATGTAACACAGTATCTACCAATTTCTTTCACTATAGGTTTCAGTCTGATCAAGTACTACATTAAAGAGATTAATACAATCTTATTCTGCAAACAACACTGCTGCATCTATTTTCACATCATAAAAACATGAACAATTATAATACAGACTTTTATTTACATTTTCCTGCATTTGTATTTGACAGCAAATATTTTTTGAAAACTAACAAATATCAGGACATAAAATTCTGTGAATATAATAACCATTTTAGATAATGTAATTTTAGGACAGAAATAGTTCTTATGAAATACTAGAAAAAAGGTAACAATTTAGAAAGGATAAAAAAAATAGCTTGTAATATTAATAGAGACAGCATTAATATTTCTCCTGTAGTTCCATGGGCACACTCATTATAATCTGTAACTGAAACTAGTGCTGCCTAACTCAGGTCAGGGAGCTCCCCTTCTGTAAATTTAGAGCTACTAATACTCTCAGAGCTGACACAGGATCAAGAAGGAAGGAATGAAGGGAGGGAAGGAAGGAGGAAGGAAGAAAAGGAGGGAAATATCAAGCAAGGATAGAAAAAAAAGACTCGTAGAAAGGAAAGTTAAGTAAGGATATAACAATAAGGATGACGAATGGTACGGGATAAAAAAGCAGCAGGGAGAGAGAGAAATGATGGATGTGAGGAGAAGAACGGAGGGATCTTTGACACAAAAAGGAAAATTTAAGGGCAACATGTCCCAACACGCCAATGCCAGTTTTTTGTTCTATTTTGCGGCAAACCCACTTTTGACGCCATATTCTTGTTGTAAATGGACTAGGCGCATTATACGCCGGGAACGACAAAATATGGTGCACTGTGCGCCCCCATCACGCAATGCGCCTATTGAGGCGCCTTACATATGTTATGCGCCCCCGTCGGGCAATGAGCCTCGAAAGACGCATACCATATGCTACCAATGATATGTGCCGTGAGTTGAGCAATGCGCCCTTTTTTGATGCTATGCAGCCTTTTTTGTTATAATGCCCCCTTTTTTGATATGATGCCCCCTTTTTTGATACGATGCCCCCTTTTTTGATGCAATGCGCCCTTTTTTGATACAATGTGCCATTTTAGGCGCATTAAGTTTTCTATGCAAGGCATACCTGACGCCAATTTTTAGAAAGTATCGGACTTTCAGGCGCGCTTTATATTGATTTCATGCGCCTAAAACTGGCATAGATAGGCCATTTTTCGGACATATCGCCCTAAATGTTTTTCCATAAAGGGGATGAGGAAATCTTCCAGGGATTCCATTTTATTTGACACAGTGAAGGCAGCCCCCAAGCATTTCCATGTATTTAATCAACAGACATGTATTTTAATAGCAGGCATATTATACTGCATTTTCAATGTGGCCATTGTTTCTCCCCAGGTCCAGATTTACCATATCTGCGACCAGTGCAAGAGCCCAGGGGCCCAGTTGCTGTGGGGCCCTGTCATCATAAAGGGGTATTTATATATAATTAATTAGCATTAAACAAAACCATGTAGGAAAAGGTAAATAAAGTTTATCAAATACATTACAAAATGTAAAAGGCTGTGCACATCTAATATATACTTTGAAAACGTAAGCATAGGTGCACACTGAAAGGCAATGACATACATTAATACAATAAATCAGTGGCACACTAAAGACTAAGTAAAACCTCAAGTTATATAGGAATATAGGAAATGCTTTACAGCTAAGGAAAATATGAAAAACCTGGGACTCTTAGTTTACAGTATTTGATCAAAGATTGTATTAAGCTCACCTCCCAACACGTCAAATACTGTAAACTAAGAGTCCCAGGTTTTTCATATTTTCCTTAGCTGTAAAGCATTTCCTATATTCCTATATAACTTGAGGTTTTACTTAGTCTTTAGTGTGCCACTGATTTATGTATTAGATGTATGTCATTGCCTTTCAGTGTGCACCTATGCTTACGTTTTCAAAGTATATATTAGATGTGCACAGCCTTTTACATTTTGTAGTCTATTTGGGAGATGGCAATCTCATTGGCTTGCTGCACTCAGCCACCTCTTTTAAATCCGTGCAGGTTAATTCAATTGCAGGTTCCTATCACTCCTGGGGAAGTGGCAGTCTGAATGGACTCCTAGCAAGGTAACATGTTTTAGTGTAGGGACTCACCTGCTCTGGGAACCCCTTGACGTGTTGGGAGGTGAGCTTAATACAATCTTTGATCAAATACTGTAAACTAAGAGTCCCAGGTTTTTCATATTTTCCTTAGCTGTAAGCATTTCCTATATTCCTATATAACTTGAGGTTTTACTTAGTCTTTAGTGTGCCACTGATTTATGTATTAGATGTATATCAAATACATTACGTCTATGATTTTGTTTCCTTTCAGAGTTAGAGCAGTTCTTATCTCCTGCTTGTTTACACAAGCTTCCCTAATTACTTACCGCCTATCTCTGATATAGCATTGGCTGGGCTGATGATGTCACTCTATGCTATGTCTTATCAGCAGCACAGGAACTTGCTTTTCAGTCTCTGAGAATTTTTTTTTAGAGTTACTGACCTAGGTTCAGCCTTTTACCATCCTGGCAGGTCTTTAGAGTACATTTATGTGTAATTATATAAAAGATAACAGAGCCACTCAGCAGATAACTGTGTATCTTGCCAGCATGTAAATTCTCTCTCACTGGAAACTTCCTCTCTTCCTCACTGGAAGCTAGCTGACATTTATCACCAGACATCCTACATGGATAGTGTCATTTTTTTTTTTTTTAACATCTCCTCCATCAGTAATGTCCTTGTTACAGGCACAGCTAGAAATAGGAGCTAGCAGAGCTGAAATGTCAGTCACTGCTGTAGAGCCATCCATAGCCTGCACAGGAAGTGTAAGCCTGAAGAGGATGTGAACAGTGAAAACAACTGGATGGGACAACCCTTTTAAAACACTTTTTCTGCTTTTTACTAAATTACATGTAAAGGACTAAGCTAATAAATAGTATAGCTAACAATTACTGATGAACTGTTAGAGATATAGCAGGGGTTTCTGTTCCTGTGACCATCAGTTAATCACAGGGACAACTTTCATTTAATTGTCCTGAGGTGGAAGCCCATTGTGAAGTTCATGTTTTCAGTATAAAACATCATGTGTTGAAATAAATAATGTAATTTGTATTACTTAAAATTGAAGAAAACTCTTTAAATGTTACTTAGAAGCTGACAAGCCACCATCACAACTAGAAGGTATATCAACTAAGCAACAAAATTACTAATTTCCAAATGTACCAAACGTGCTGTAGGTCTGAGTGACATTTTGGCTAATTGCTACTGATTTAGTCCATAATAAACAACACTTCAATTAATTATTTCAGAACAAAACTGACTGTCTTCCAATATGTCCAAAAATGTGCTTTTTCATCTAAATGTACTTTAAGCACGGCTGTCTTCATTATGAGGTCTGGCACAATCTCTTCTGGTAATTAGCTTCATAACATAATTATTATCTCTGCTGGCTTAAAGGAAATGTCCACCCACAAGGAACAAAATGACTTTCAACAAACTACTTCTTCCATGTGTAACAGAACTTTAAGAACACTGAGTCAGCAAATCATGGAACACTCACCCGAAACACTCACCTCACCTAGCTTAAGCAGTTTCTCCTTCTCTTGGTGTTCTTTCAAACCAAAAGGATAGGAAATGTAAAAGTCTATTAAGAGTACTTGTTACACAGAGCAGAAAGACCATCGTATGATGAAAATATTGTATCCTGAGGCCAATGTAACTCGAGGGGCCATTGTATTTCCAAAACTCCCAATCGCCAAAATGAAACTTTAGAACATATTATATTGCTGATTATTCACTTCCAAATGAGAGTTAAAGGGGTGTTATCATTTCATTAAATGGTCTTCAGAATAAGGGGACAGTGAAAACAAGCAACTTTGCAATTGGATGTCATTAGCAAAGCTGCCTTGTTCTCACAGTGTCCCTTATCTTGTGTTTTTATTTACACTGATATCCAGTGTGGGTCGAATCCCTCCTCCTTGCAATTCACAAGCTGAGAGCTCATTTACATTCTGTACAGCCCCTGGGTCGATTCACGGAGCTGTGTCTCTGACTCAGAGTTAGGGGCCATAGCATTTTCTGTCTCCACACCTAGCAGAAACAGACTGCAGCAGATTGTACAATGAGAAAACATGACATTTTTGTCCCTGTGCCTAACTCTCCTGCATAGCAGATCTGTGCCGTTCTTAGAAAGCTGTAATACATCTCCAGCTGTGAGAGATCAGTGCTCAGATTAGATTGAATGCAGCCTGTGGTATGTATACAGCTCTTATAAAATAAGACTGCATAGAGAGAGACATAGTGATATGTGGACTCAGAGGGGAGAGAGGGGGTGGGGAGTCTCAGGCCAGCAGTGAAGGGGGGATGATGTCATCCAGCTGGGAGGGGAAGAAACGCCCCTGCATTCACAGAGTTGAGAAGCTTAGAGAAGAGTGAATCAGCCGAAGTAAGGAAGCGATACATCCCCTTTAATATTGATATCTCAAATTCAAAATGTAGCTCCCTGAGATATCTAGCAGCTGGGATGAGAGGCATATTCTCTGAACTCTAAAGCTACCAGAAAAAACAAAGAGCATGTTTCTCAGAGCCAAAACCCCAATACATTTCTCAAGACATTTAAGGCGCAGCCCCACAGCAATGGACAAATACCGGTCGTTTATGCGACCGGTATTTGACCTGTTTTGCGGCCGTCCCCACAGCCGTGGTGGGGGGATGGCTTTTCTCTGCGATGAATGGAGAAAAGCCCTCTCCCTTCACATTGAGATGCACAGATTCCGTACGGAAACCGGACGGAACAATGTGCATGCACACTGTTCTTCGGGCAGCCCGCGGGTGAAAAAAACGCTGGGTGGAAAACCCATGCAGTGAGGACTGCTGCGTGGGTTTTTCACAGGGGCCCGTTGTGCTAATTTTCGGCCGGTTTTTCAGGCAGTCTGCAAAACCTCAAACCGCCTGAAAAAACGGCCAAAAACCCTTGCCGTGGGGACATGCCCTTAGGGCTTTGACAGCTTGTAGGAAACTGGTATCCTACAGGCCATGTGTGGACCACTGTTGTGTGCCCAGTGGCCCCTGCCACCGCTATCCCCTCTGTACAGTTGGTAGAAGTCATGAAATTCAAATTTTAAGGTGAGTCCTCCAAAAGAGTCTCATCCTTTTCTTTAAGAAAATCTGTATGGACAGTATGTTCTACAGCTGTTGAAGAAGAACGGGAGAAGAAGAACTTCCTACAAAAGAAATCTATGACAGACTGTATCTACAGTGAGAGATGAGCCTTACTATGTAGCTCCGCTCCTCGATGTATAAGTCCCAGGTACAGACATCAGAATGTGATATTTTATACAAATTTTAAATGACAAGATAATTAAACTTCTCCATAGATCTCTATTCTATTTTTAAGCAATTTTCCATAATTGCACTATACTTGCTTATCTGTGTATAAGATTAGGTTATTGTACATACATCATATTTCATTTATTGCTATTTAAACTGTCTTTCTGGAAAATTTCAATGACTGGAATTATCATTGTCTAAATGTATTATAATCACAGTGAGGTATTAATACCGGGTGAAGAGTTATACAATAAAATAAATAGGGTGTGTCATTTTTCTATTACTACTAAAACTATAAGAAGGGGAACATCTCTCCTTATGAAGAGCACCAGTTAAGGTGTGTAGTGTTTTGATTGCCTTTTAGCCCACTACTAAGCATCTGCATATCGCAAGGCATTATGGGAAAGGAGCTGGGAAGCTCACTGTGTCCTCTATTGGTTGTAACAATCCTCAAATCCTCAATCCTGAATCAGAAGTAAATTGCGGATTTGTTACAACCAATAGAGGGCGCAGTGAGCTTCCCAGCTCCTTTCCCATAATGCCTTGTACTAAAACTGTACAAATACACTGTAGTCACCATATATGAAATGAATAATGTTGATGGGTCACTAAGAACTGGAAAAGATGAGTTAATAAAGAGCAGAAATCAAGAAACCAGACCACCTTCATGAAAATATCAAGTACCTTTACTTGCACCATCCATTTTAACTCATATATTCAAGAACCTGGATAAGGACAATAAATGGTGTATGCACAGTCTATTGTGTTCATTAGGATAATGTAAGACAGTAAGGCAGAGACACTTTTACTCAACCTTGACATGATTGCAGCATCAGTTTTTTGTAACCTTGGCTAGTCACTTGATCTTTTCTTGGTCAAAGCCTCAGATGTACACTGCAGAAGCTGTGTCTAAAATGTTGATGTACATGTTCTTTACAAGTGCAGTACTTTATGGTTTGTTAATATTTCAAATGTTGAAGCATATGTTGTAATCGGAAATGTTTGAGAATCATATTAACAGCACGTTAGAAAATGTACAATGCAATTAAACCAGATTTCTGTGGTAACTGCATTGAAAAGAATGATGTCCAGTCTAAATGCCATGTGTATTAAAGGGGTTTTGCCAAGAAGTGAGTTCCTTACCTAACAGACTGATACTCCACTCTTGAGGCTTGAAAAAAGGGGCGTTGTGTTTCTGTGTTTAAAAAAACAAGTCCCTCCTCTGTGATGTCATCATTCCACCTCCCATGCACGCTCCTGATATTCAGTCTCTGTAGTTGAGTGAACATTGTTTGGCTAATCCACAGGGAATGAGTGTATGGGCAGCATTCTTTCATTTGTTCACAAACTGATGCAGGGGGGGGAGGAGGGCTGAGCAGGGATCCAGGGAGCGTCTGCATGTTTACTCAGATAATTACATTACAACCAGTCGATTCTCTATACAAAAGACACAGGATCTTTTCTCCCCAGTCCCTTCAATGCTCATTCATGTTCCCTGCCATCAGATAAGAAGTGCAAACAACGCAAGCACGGCCAGATCAGCTCCTGTCAGCTCCTGGTCATGTCTAATGTAAACTGTCAGGAAACTAAGGGCATGTAAGGAAGGCTGTAGATCTCACAAGCTTCACTTTTTTAAATGACATATATTTAGAAAAGTGATTAAATACCCATTTTGGAGGATCCCACGTCAAAATTAGATCGTGGCAAAACCCCTTTAAGTCCTCCCCTCCCTTTTTCTGTCAAAGGTCACAACCATATTTATTAAATGCTTTGCGCTTTGGATTTAGGTCAATGTGAAAATAAACTAGAATCTAAGGGATTCAATTCATCTTGAGCCAAATTGAATTTTGAGGAAAATCCCCCTCAAAATTGCCAATAACCCAAAAATGGGATTAGGGGTTTTATAATGTTTTAGGGATTATCTTCAATGTCACTTCTGGCATGACATCACTTCTAGTGCAACAATCCATGTTACTTCTAAAACATCATAAAAACCCTAACCCCAATTTAGGATTAGGGTTATAATTACAGTTAGGGATAGGGTAAGCAATAGGAATAGGACTGGTGAAAAAATGTGGTTGAACCATTATTGAATAAAATAGGGGACGCTAACAACACAAATTTACAAATGAATTCCAACACTTTTCTGGATGGAAAATTTTAATGAAGTACAACCTGGTTAGTAGCTGTGCCAAATTTCTTTATTGGCGGATGCTGTGTTAAAGGGGTTGTCTCACTACAAGGTTTACTTTCTATGCAAAAAGAAATCACTTTGCAATATGTTTCCATTAATAATGTACTACTTATTCCTAGATATCCCCTCTTGTATGGGCTGCATCAGCTCCTCAGATCACTATAGCTTCAGACCTGTTAGATCTCTCCCTATAGGCTGCCAGCGCTGGTTGCTACAGCTACAGACCTGCTGTCCTCACTGTAGGCCAGTATAAGCCCATAAAGGCAGTAAACACAACCCTGAATTCAAAACTGAAACTGAGAAAACAGGACTGAAGTAAGATGATGTAGTGAGACAACCCCTTTACTGAAAATGGTGCACAGACCATAAAAATGCATCCTCTTGTCCCACACAGCGATACACCGATAAATATGTCCCAGTGAGTTACATGTAAATTACACAGACTTGAGTAAAGTTTTTGAAAATAAAATTATATCATAATCTACAACATACGTTCCAAATGGGTCTCCTAATAACAATTTATAATAGAAATACTGTGAATTTATCATTTAGAACACATTTAGTAAAACCAGTCATCCTTCCAGAATCTTTGTATGTACAGAGACGAAGGGCATAAAGTAAAAGAAATACGGGTAAACAAAGAGATAAACGTAGGCAGAGGGAGGCAGTGGAGGGATGGAGGAAAAGCAAAGAATGGTTAAACTAAGGAATGTGAAAGGTTCATCAAAAATCATGTTTTTAGGGCATGTTTCAAACCACGGATGTGGAAAATTATTCATGTTGTCTGGGGAAGAACATTTCAGAGTACTGTTATGGCATGAGAATATTTTTGGATAGAGATGAGCAAGCTGTAAAAACTTCTACTTAGATTAGAACCTCGAACTTTAGTGTGTTCGGTTTGAGGTTCTATTCGACCTAGAACTCAAACTCAAACCCCATTAAAGTCAATGGGAGAAGATGTTCCGGTTAATTTTTATACCTATACAGGTGAAATGAAGCTGTAATTACCATCGATAACAGTAAACTGGATACATGGAACAACTTAGTGAAGAAAATTTGGCCCTAAGAGTGACAGAAAAAAAAATGAGAGGCTAAAATACTTCATTCCTTTCAATGGCTAACTGAAAAGATAAGGACAGCTTGCAAGCAGGGGCGTAGCTATAGGAGGTGTAGCAGTAGCAGCTGCAATGTAGCCCTGCATCCTGAGGGGGCCCAAAAGCCCTTTTTGACACATAGGAGATTTGGAGATGGTGTGTTATACAATTACTGAACCCCCAAAACTGCAAAAGCGGACCTGTGGGGCACTGAGTATTTAGAAAATCCATGCACTCTGTATAATAAATATCCATGTATATGAGAGTTAGGCGTTATGTGAGCCTGAAAATGTCACAAAATAAAAGCTGGGTGTGGGAAAGATGCAGCCAGCAATACCAAACTCCTTAATAATTAATGTCTATAAGTAGGAGAAAATGCTATGTAAGAGCAGTCTGTACAGTACAGAGAGTGAGCTGAAAATGGCAATACAGTGAAATATATATAACATGTTCATGTGATTTTAGCAGCCAATGAGAGCCCTACACCTCAGCAATGATGTTTTTGCATGGCCGCCAAAAGTGCAGAAAGCCACTGAAAACTAAACTGAAAATGATGTGTCGAACTAAAACTAGAACCAGAATTTTACTTGAACGAACAGTAAAATGTTCGGTTCGAGTTCTAAAAATTCGAGAAGTTCTACTAGAACTTAACTGTTCTAGAGCAGTTCAATCAACACTCGTCTTGGACATAAGTGGAAAAGGTTTGAATTATGGAGGATGTTAGTCCTAGATCATTTGCAGAACACAGATCTAGGGTAGAGTGGTAGACAGAGATGAGGAAAGAGATATAAAGCTGTGTAGTACCATGCACGACCTTGTGAAAGAGAGTGACATAAGTTTAAGTTGTATTTTAAAATGGATGGGCAACTAGGACAGTGACTAGTACAGGGCAGAGGCATCGGCTACTGCAGCCTGGCTACTGCATTAAAAATTGACTGGAGAGGGGATAGCATGGAGAAGAGGAGTCAAATCATTAAGGTGTTACGGTAATCAAGATGAGAATAAATCAGAGCAGCAATAAGAGTTTTAGCTGTTCCCATAGTGCAGTAGACATGCATGTGCAAGTGATTGAGTATAACCAGTGAAAGACAGATCTGAATCAAACAGGGCCCTCACAGTCAGCATATTACAGAGGCATTATAATCGCATCACACACTGATATGCAAATATCATATTTAGGTAGATTAGTAGATATTAGCAGAATACAATAAATTCAGTTCCTGAAGGATTCAGTTTCAAAGAGGGACTGGACATGATGTGAGAGAAAGCGGACACTCGTGTCTTTGTAGTAGTGCTGGAGTGATGGCACTGGAAAAGGTGTGTAACAAAGGGCGACATGTATGAACGGGGCTACGCCAGATATCTGCCGTCTTGTCAGCCCGAATTCAGGCGCAGCCCCGTTTGCTACATTTTTAAATCTACCGGGAGGCGGAGTGCACTAAAACCGTAGCGAAGCTACACATTGATGGCTTTGCTGGGCGCATTACAGCTGGAACAGGTATATCACTTTCAAAGTGGTATACCTGATCTGAACTGTCACCAGATCGCTAGAATGCGCCTGATTTATGACCCGCTGTATAGCGAGTTCATAAATCAAGCACATTCTATTCCATTAATATGCGCATGAAATTTGGCATGTTGATGACAAATTTCATGCATGTCGCCCTAAGGGTCTAAGTTGAACGAGAAACTGCTACACTGACCGAGCAGTCATAGAGGTACTGTTGGGTGACAATCAAATGAAATAACTATAAAAAGATTACAGCAAAAAGGCAACTCCAGCAACTTGTGATATCACCTACTCTATGGATGTAGAAGAGTTCACTCTGACATCACAACTTTTTGTGTTATTTGCTCTTATCTCAAAACAAAAGCCATTGAAAACAGTAAAAAAGTTGAGATATGGTTCTGTATTGTGATATCGTGCTGCGCCATTTGTCAGGTTTAGTATTGCTACGTCTGTAATTTGCCTTTGCTATGAACACTCTACAGTCAAAGATTTAAGGCACGTCAGTTGATATCTGATAGCTTAAAATCATGTGTCTTGTGTTGAAACAATAGTGATCAGGTTCCATGATACATGATACAAGAGAAGCAATATTTGCAATCCTTCAAGTCCAAGAGCTTTTTGAACATTATTTCAACTCAAGAAGGGGTACTACCATTTTGTGGAGGAAGAATACAATCACATCTTGTATTCTACTGGAATTTCTGCAGTTCGTGCAGATTTAAAGAGTCATTATGAGAGGAATTACTTTGTAAAGGAAAAGCAATAAGGGTGGTCTGAGAAAAATCATGCACGTAATCATCCTCATAGTCTGAATCTTGCACACCTCACCTATACCTTCTAAAGTGAAATCATTCTGTTGAGTCCTATACACCCTTTTATTACCAGTATAATAAGCGGTGAATTATGCTCATTACATCAGTACCAAAAATATTCAGATTCTTAGTCAATTGACAGTTAAACATTGGTAACAAGTAAACTTACAACATATATCACAGTAAAAAAAGAAAAGAATCCCAAATATAACTCTCCTCACAACAAGACGTCTTCGGTATGATGGTTTGGGTGACATTTCTTTGAGTCGCAAATTTCCTGTAGTGTCATACTGTAATCCAGAGGGGACACTGGCATTATCCTCCATAGACTAAAATAAGAAATTCTTCCAGTTCAGATTAAATAATACAAAATATTCTTTCCATTTTCTCATCTTCGCTATACTATACTATGCTATTGTGACTGGATTACAATATTTGTTTAACACAACTATTCGTGACCACATTTCTGTTCAGATTCAATGATGAAATAGTGCTGTGCAATTAAAACATAACAAGCAAGTCCAATGATTAAAAAGATTTGCAAACACAGACTGTAATTTTACATAAAACTTGAATACTTTGTTATCCTTCTCTTTTCTTGAATTACTTTCTGACATAAGGTTCAGAACTGCATTCACTATTCTGCAGACTCCAGAGCTGAAATTTCAGTTTTGATTTAATCAGAATTCCAGAACAAATTGCTTAGTCACTGTAAACTGGTGCAATGGCTAATTGAGTATTATCATTAGAATATATGGCACATGTTATTAGTTGTTTTAAACCCCTTAATGCCAAGGCCTATTTTTTTTTCACGTTCTTTTTTCCCTCCCCGGCATCCCAGAGTCATAGCTTTTATTTTGCGGGATAAGATGTACTTCCTAATGATGTCATTGATGATTCCATAGAATATACTGGGAAACCGCAAAAAAATTGTAAGTGGGGCAAAATGTAAAAAAAAATTAGTTGTGCCATGTTTGCAGGTGTTATGCTTTTAAGGTGTTATGCTTTTCATCTCTGCCCTAATTTCCAAATATCTCCCCCCACGCACTCTCCGCTCCTCACAGGACCTTCTCCCTGCTCTCCCCTTATCAGCTCCTCACACAACCGCTCCAAGACTTTTCTCCCGTGCTTCACCCACACTCTGGAACTCACTGCCCAACACATCAGACTCTCCCTCCACTTTCACCATTTCAAAAGCAACCTGAAAACCCATTTCTTCGGGCTTGCCTATAACCTTCACTAAACTTGTCACTACTTCCTCCACAGACATGTCGGGTCCCTCACCTCCTGTCTCTTTCCCCCTCTTTGTAGATTGTAAGCCCTCGCGGGTAGGGTCCTCTCTCTCCTCTGCCCGTGCCAATTGTCATTATCCCTTATCACTGTACTCGTTTGACTTATGTAATGTATGTAACCCCCTCGAATGTACAGCGCCCTGGAATCAATGGCGCTTTAAAATAAATTAATAATAATAATAATAATAATAATAATAATAATAAGGCGTTCAATTATCAGTAAAAAATAATGTATTATCTGTATCCTACAGGCTAATACAAATCCAGCAATACCAAACATGTATGGTTTACGTTATGATTTGGTACTGTAAAAAAATTCAAAACATTTTCTATTTTTGAAATTTGTTCTGCAGTGCCATTTTCTACGACCAATACTAATACCCACGGACATGAGTTAGGGGGCATTTTTTGTGGGCTGAAGTGTACGTTCTATTGCTACCAATTTTTGATACATGGGACTATTTTGATTACATTTATTCCAATTTTTAGGGGATGTAAAATGACCAAAAAACTGCAGTTTTGTCGTTTGGAATTTTTTTCTTATACAGTGCTCAGTGTACGGGATAAATGATGTCATATTTTAATAGATCGGACCTTTTAAGATGCTGCAATACCAAATATGTGTAACTTTTTTACATTTTTTTTATTTGTAAAATGGCAAAAGGGTGGGTGATTTGAAGTTTTAATTTTTTACATTTTTTTTACTCTTTAAAGCATTTTTTTTAACTTTGTGTGCCCCTAAGGTTCTTCACCACTAGGGGGCGCAATCGTTTATACAGCCTAATGCATTGTAATACCATGCTTTAATGTGTACAAAGATGGTGGTTTCACTACTTCCTGTCTGGACAGGAAGGAGTAAAACAGAAAACATGGCAGTGATGGAAGCCTTCACTAGGTAGGGAGCCTGAGATTTCGCCACGGACACCCAGATCAAAGTGAGGATTTAGATGCTGCGCAACTAAGGGGTAAAACATCCCGCGCTGTAACCGCCGAATGTTAGCTGCAACCGGCATTAGGATGTACTCATATGTCCAATGTCGGTAAGGGGTTAAATGTCATCTTGTGACAGATTTATAGGACAGCGTATGTAGGATAAATAATTGATCAATTTGCTAGTGAGACAAAACAGAATTGGATAATACATATAGTGATGGCTTAATTTTGATACATTAGTATAAACATATTTGCCAACCCTCCTGGATTAGGCAGAAGGGTCCTGCAAATTGGGGCCCCCACCCACCCCCGCAAGGGTCGATGAAACTTCCGGAAGCTAAATAGCTGCAGGAGGATCTCTGCCCTAGAAGCGGGATCAGAGCAGAGTCATGAGACGCTGTCCTGAAGCTACTGACTGCGGCTGGCAGCGCGATGCTCTGATAGCTCCTACATAGGAAACTATCAGAGCAACGGTGAAAGAAACCCTCTTGTCTTGCCCTAACTTACCCTGCCTAAGCAGAGCAACCACCCAAATGTGACCAGGGTCTTTGAGAAATGGGTAAAGGACAAAGTTCCCCCATAGGACCAACACAAGGGACCTTAGTTCAAGCACACGTCTCACAGGCAGACACGTAGGTGATATCACGGAGCATGGATGGCCACCACTTAGAACAGGCATCTAGTCTCTTAGTTCCGACAATCCCTGGGTGCCTGCAAAGAATCAAATTGTGCAGGTTATCGCACAATTGGAATCTAAATTGTACTGGTACAGACAACTTCCAACTGGGAGTCAACGGAGGAGCTAAATCCTGAAACTGACTTATATCACTGACCACGACCGGGGAGATGGAAGATACAACCACCACTTTAGCTAAAATGGGTTCCAAGGGTAACCAATCAACAGATCTTTGAGTGTCTCAGACAGACCTTGCTGAAAAAGACACTGAAGTGCTGGGTCGTTCCACTGCGAGGGTCCCGATCAGCGTCTGAACTTGGAGCAGTAGTCTTTCACTGGTCGCCACTCCTGACGGAGAGACAAGAGGTTGGTTTCGACTACTGACCTGATGTCTGGCTCAGCATATAGAAGTCCCAAGACCTGAAAAAATTAATCAATGGACAGGAGATCGGGGGAGCCTGGGTATAAGGAGAAATACCAAGCTTGTGGAGTGCCCTGAAGCAAAGAAATGATGAACCCTAAACATTGCTCCTCAGATCCAGATGAATGGGGCCTAAGATGGAAATACAACCTGCAATTCTCTCGGAAAGTCACGAAAGTACTGCGGTCTCCAGAGAAGTTTGAGCTTGAGTTCCACAGGGGGGTACACAGACACAGCACCCCAGGAGAATGTAGAATCCTGCAGCTGTACCCTTTGAGTGAGATCCTGGGCGAGGCCATGTATCTGGTCCACTAGTGCCTTCATTGATTCCATAGTAGAAGGGGAAAAAATATAGGCTGGTGATTCTGTAAGGGACGCCCAAGTCTCACCCTGACTTACTCTGCCTAAGCAGGGCTACCAATCCGAAAAGTTTGATTCTGCACTCGAACCTCTTCCTGAGTTGTACCTAATAATATGTGTGCCAAACAGACAGAAGACAAAACGTACGACAAACTAGAAACCCCACAGATAACAAATAAAGACTAGTCGTATGGGCCGAGGTCAAACCAGGAGAATAAGAAGTACCAAAGGACAGAGCAGAATAGTAACCAGAAAAAATAGCCAAAATCTGAGATACAAGCAAAACAACACAGCAGAACAAAACAGACAGCTAGGACACAAAAGCAATCACCAGCAGAGACTGGCAGACAGGAAGCAGTTTAAAACCCCCACCCCAACTAGGGACTGGCTCAGGTGCATAACCCATTAAGCACCAATTCGGACCCTGGCTGAGGCTGCAACAAAATCCTTAAAGGGCCAGCAGCACAGACCTGACAAATGGACCCCAGTGCACTACTGGGAGGAGGGGGCAGTGTGTATTTGAATGGGTGGGGCAGGAGTGTGAATGTGTATTTGAGTTTGTGGGGGAGGGGTGCTGTCCTTCACTCCCTGTCTCCTGCCTCCTGCCATCTGTCTCCAGTGGCTGCAGGTGGCTAGAGACAGGCTGCAGGAGTTGTGTAATGTTTTTTTTATTTACAGGTTCCCATTTGGACTACTTTGGATTCTGTGGACTACGTTGGATCAACTTTGGATTTTTTTTTCTAATACAATGGTTAATAATGTTTATTTAAATAAAAGTTTTTCGTGAAATTTGTGTCTATTTTTTTTCCATTTCATTCCAGTTTTAGTAATGGAGTATCTGACAGATGCCTCTTCGTTACTATCGCTCAGGCTTGGTGTCAGGCAGCGTTTGTTTTTGTTGCCAAAGGCTGACACTAACCCCGTGTCACTATTACCCCAGTACCCAACACACAAGAGTCATGGCCGAGAGAAGTCATCATGGCGGTCTGTAAGGGATGGAGAAGAAAAGAGAAAGAGAAAAATTCCAGTCACAGAAGATGTCTCCGGTGATTCCCAAGATGTAACTGCACTGTAATCACTTAAACATCTGCAGAGCCTGTGTACCCTGGTATGTACCACTATATGGTCACTGTATTGAGGTAATATACAGTCTGAAGAGTCTGTGTACACTGGTGTCTACCACTATTTGGTCACTGTATGGAGTTAATACACAGCCTGCAGAGCCTGTGTACACTGGAATCTAGTACTATTTGGTCACTGTATGGAGGTAATATGCAGTCTGCAGAGCCTGTGTATACTGGTGTCTACCACTATTTGGTCACTGTATGGAGGCAATATACAGTCTGCAGAGCCTGTGTACACTGGTAGCTACCACTATTTGGTCACTGTATGGAGGTAATATACGGTCCGCAGAGCCTGTGTACACTGGTATGTATTTGGTCACTGTATGTTGATTGTAGTGTAATGGTTTAGTTTAATGCACAGTTTAGCAGTATCTCTCAGCTCTCCTGGATGCTAAATAGGCTGTCCAATATCCAAGAAAGCTGGGTGATGCCAAAACCCTCAGTTAGCTTTCTTCCAGGGCCATTATGCAGTTAGGTATAGTGGGTGTGTCCTTTCTGTGAGTGGGGTGTGGCTTGCAACAAAGAGGGTGTGGCCTGTGTGCATTTTTGGAATAGAATGCTACGTGTGCCACAGCTTCAAATCTCCACGAAAACCACTTTCAAAAGTTGGCAAGTATGAGTATAAAACCAGGCTATGGATACTCGGAAATTAAACTGCAACAAATAATTCCAAAATATATTCATTAGAACACTGAAAACGAGAACAAAATAGCATTACAATAATACATGACAACACTAAAAAGTAAGCAGGAGAAAGGACACAACATATCTGTTTATAGGTATACAGAGGCATGTGTTTATACTGGAAACACAAGATCATTTAAGAAACTCAATAGGAATAGAAATATAGTGAAAAACCCAGCACATGAGGTCACAACAGGCAACAATCATATTACTCTATATTTGTAAGGGTCACATAGATTCTCATGCTTTTAAAATTGTCCTTAGGGTACTCAAAGATACTGCAGAACAGACTCTACAGCTTTCTCAAAATTCAGAACTGGCAGACTGGATATGATTGTGTCATGTATCTCTTTGGGGCTGCATTATTTGTGCTTAAAGGGGGTTTCCAAGTTATTTTAATTTGACAACCACTTGGAATGGAGTTAAAATTATAGAAGTGACACTCACCAGTTCAATCCCCCACTGGTTCCAGTACTGCTGCTCTGGACATGCATGCCCAGCTTTGCTTATTTGGCTCCAGCAACGACATTTCTTTTAACCCATATCACCACTGCAGTCAATGACTGGCCTTAGTGGTCTTGTGTAGTACACCGATACTTTGATTTAACTTATAAATATAACTTATAGTTATATTTAACTTTTTATCTCATGATTCTGGTAGATTTAAGCCATCACTCCCGTAAAACACGTAACCCTGAAATGCCCCTAATATACTAAGAACACCCATTTTAGGTGAATAGTTTTCATAAATACCTCCCCTTTTATGTCCCATTTTCTGGGAGTCTCCAAGAAGAAGTGAGTTGGCAATTACTGGTATAATGCTAATGTTAGGCAGCAGCGATAATGTGAGGTATACCACTGAGGTCAATAATTAGCTGCAGTGGCAATGTGGGCAAATATCATTGCTGAAACCTAAAAAACAAACATCAACTCAGAGGACCAAAGTGGTGGCGCTGCAAATGGCAGGAGATTAAAGTACCTACTTTTTATTTTATCACAAATTATGGGGGGGGGGGTGTTGAAAAAATTTTTGGGGACCTGATCCCCTAATTTTAAGCAGATTTTTTCCTGGTTTTAAGGAAATTGAATTACTCCCTTCCTTACAAACAGCTGTTTTGTAGAACTGTAGAAAACCCACAGAAAATGTAATAAAGGTGTATTACACAATTGCTTAATTTTCGGAGAGGGATTATTTAGAATTTTTTTTTTCCAGTGGACAAATTCTTTAAAGGGAATCTATTGCCTTTTTTTTTTTACTAATTAAAGCAAGATACTAATACATATAATTTTCTTTTTAGTCATTTTTATTTTCTGACTGTAGATTTTAACAGCATTAAAGGGGTTTTGCCAAAAAAATGTTGAGTGGGATCCTCCAAAAGGGTATTTTAATCACTTTTCAAAATATATGTATTACAAAATTTGCAGTCGAGAGGCTACAGGCTGCCTTACCTGCCCTTAGTTACTTAAAAGCTTCATTAGATCAACCTGAAAAGCGGGCGGGGCCGGGGCTTGCCCGAGAACACTTTTTACTGATGAAAGGAGCTGAAAAATTTTTAAGGGCACCGGGTAGAAATATTTTGTTTTCGTATACAAAAAAAAACCACTAGTTTAGGGGATTTCTGAGAATCCCTGTTTTATCTGATGACAAGAACAGAAAAGCCTTCACGCTGCTGGGAGAAAAGGTTTTTGCTTTTAAACAGAATCCACATTGTAGTTTATTATTTGATGAAAATTCACACGATCCCTTACACAGCTCTTGCTCTGGCTGTATCCACCCTTTTAGTCCTGGCTTGTTTACATTAGCTTCTTAGCAGATAAGGCACGTCCTGGCAAAACCCCTTTAAGAGAGATGCTAGGCAGCTGCATGGACATAGGAGCCTGGGAACAGGAGATGACTCATGGACTTGTATAGGAGAGTTTTCTAGGCATGCTGGGAAGAAATCACTGTGCAGGGAGGGCGAGGGGGAACTGCATTATCTCCTTTTTTCCCTTCTTTGGGTGCAGCGGGGGCACAGGGCTGTGCTGACAAATAACCTGACGGGCAGAAGCTTTACAAAAGTCCGGGCTTCTATGACATCACCAGCCTGGCAGGCCCGTGGGTTAAATGGGCATGTAATGACAGTTGCCATAGAGACTACTACATAGAAGTTCTGCTCTCTATTGTATCAGTGATCTGAAGATAATTGATACAAGACCCCTATGGACAAAAGTAAACAGTAAAAAAAAAGCCCTTACACAGCTCTGTATATGGAAAAATTAAAAAAAATTACGGCTATCAGAATATAGCGATGCATAAATATTGTTTTACACAATAAAAACACTTTTTTTTAAAGCACTTCAACATAAAAGAAACTATATAAAATGGGAATTGTCATAATCATCGACCCACTGAGTGAAACTAACTTGTTTTGTATACGACGTAAGCCCAAATTTAAAAAATAAAAATAAAAACACTGCAAGGATTGAAGTATTTTCTTCACTCTGCCTTCCAAAAAACAGATTTAAAGCAATCAAAAACTCATATAAATTCCAAAATGATACCAAAAAATGTCAACTCATCCTGCAAAAAAAAAACCCCCCACACATCCCGAAAAAAAAAATAAAAAATGTTAGCTTTTCTTTTTTAATAAAATTTTTTTTATTGTTAAAAGCAGTAAAACATAAAAAAAAAAAAAAAAAAATTTTGGGATAAATGAAACAATTTACTACTAGTAAAGCCAGCCTGTCACTTATACCACATGGTGACCGTTGTAAAAAATAAATAATAATATAATAATTAATTTATAATAAATAATAAAAAATATCTTACAAATCTCTTACAAACCCAAAGCACAGTGGACGACATGTATGAATCCTGGGCCCAAAAAGGCCAGCTGAAATCGTTAAAAGGGAGTGTAAATGCGCCAGAATGATGAAACCCGTTTTTCGCGGTCCTACATACAGGCCGTCATGCCAAAAGACAAGTCCTATATTTAAAATTTTGCCCAAACAAAAATTAAACCTACGTTTTTCAACAAAAAAACACAAAACGTAAATTTTTTATATATAACTCTTAACCTCTATACACACTATTTAAAAAAAATGATTCTAACCTTAATTATCCCTTTCTACTTCTGAAGGAATAACTCCTTTTTTTTACAATCTGGTGGAAAAACCCCCTATTAGCAGGGGAAAACCTCAATATACAGGGATTTTCTAACTCCAGTAGGGACGGACCCTAACCCCTGATGAAGCCAGTTAGCTGGTAAACATGTTTTGGGGGGGTCAGGCATGACATTTTAAATTTTGATTTTCACCTCTGCTACGTTCACCGCTTCAAGGGCTCACAAGGAAGCCTTATATGTTTTGGTCCATTAGATGAGGGATGACTGGGAAAATAGTAAATATAGTTATCAAAAAAACCCCTCTGTTTTTCTTGTGAGATTTTCCCATTTTTTTTTGGAGATTATTTGACAAATATACAAATCGGCCAGGGAGACCACCTTTAACCGGTCTGGTGTTTAACTGTTTTTGCGCATAATTTTTGGGGCCAAGAATCATAAATGTGTCTTCTAAGAATGTGGTGTGACGCCCCCAAAAAGCCCCTAATTTTTGATGCATTAAAGCGTGTCTTTGGCGCATTACAAAAGGCACTTACAGTACAGCCCCGTTCATACATGTCGCCCAGTGTGTCACGAGAAAACATTCTCTGAATCACATGGATAGGTAAATGAGTCAAAAAGTTATTCTTACATAAAGGGCCACATGTATGAAAACAGTCTAGGTCTAAAACTCACTTTATTGCTCTCTGAATGGTTGCTATGGGCAACAAAGTGAGTTTTAGACCTAGACAGTTTTCATACATGTGGCCCTTTGAGTTTTAGACCTAGACAGTTTTCATTCATGTGGTCCAAAGTGTCACATGTCAGATTCAAAAAATGGGGCTCTGTCAGGAAGGTCAAAACTGGTTGCGCTGGTAAGGGGTTACACAGTTCCAAGCAGTAGTCACATTTTAAATAACCCCATTAAGTATTTCAACCAGGCCCTATGTACGTGGCAGGGCACCTGTTTGGCGCAGCTGATGTAAGTGTATGGTACAGAGTCGCATAACCTCTGTGTACTGATATACCGTCTACGTAAGGTGCTACATTTCGGAAACTTTTATTCCCGAGAAGCATTGCCACAGTACCACCTGAGCACCTCCAGCATTAGGATTCCTATCCTGTCCATGAATTACATGGTTGGCCATGCAGTGTCCACAGCAGGAAACTAAGGTCTATAGGAAACCGGCTGAAGTCCAGAACCTGTATATAATCTTGGTGGATGCAAGTTATAACTTTTCCAAATCAAAGTCCTCTTACAGACAATAAAGGTCTTTCAGCATAAACAGACACATTTTACAAGATTCAAATATCTTGCTATGATCCATTTTGTAAGCTTTTGTAATGTGTGAAGACAAGATGAAGTCTATAAAGGCAGATGAACATGTGTCTACATAAACAATGTGACAGAGATGTATAATTGATTGAGTTTCAAATCAATGCTACTTAGCATTCCATAATTAAGTGTGTGTACGTGTGATGTGAATCTGCCAAACAGTCACAGCTTGTCTCCAAACTGGAGGGAGTCACTAATCCTCTAATTTCTCTGCCACAAACAGTGTAAGAAGGAATTTGCTTACGGTAAGTGGACCTCAATCAAGTATAAATAACGGCAACACCAGACTATGTATGTATATTCAATAACGTAGAGCAAAAACATAAAGGGGTGTTCTAGTCATTACTTACTGCTCTGTGGGACATTTTCCGCAGGACAATGGAGGTCATGAGATCATGTTTCCCCAACAAGTTGAGATGGTTAAAGGTGGCACCTCCATTTAAAGGGGTTTTGCCACAATCTAATGTTAACGTGGGATCCTCCAAAATGGATATTTAATCACTTTTCTAAATATATGTCATTAAAAAAGTGAAGCCTGTGAGATCTACAGTCTGCCCTTGGTTTCCTGACAGTTTACATTAGACACGACCAGGAGCTGACAGGAGCTGATCTGTATTGTTTGCCCTTCTTATCTGATGGCAGGGAACATGAAAAAGCTTTGAAGGGACTGGGGACAAAGATCTTGTGTCTTTTGTACAGAGAATACACTGGTTGTAATGTAATTATCTGAGTAAACATGCAGACTCTCAATGGCTCTTCTCAGCCCCCCTTCCTCTCCATCTGCAGCCATTCGTTCGTGAAGGAATGAAAGAAGACTGCCTGCTGAACTTATCTTCTCTCCTGAGCAAATAAGAGGGAGAAATAAAATGCATGTAGCTTGTGCACAATACAGTTCTCCACTGTGGATTAGCAAAACAATGTTTGCTCAACTACAGAGACTAAATATCAGGAGCGTGCATGGGAGGTGGAGTGATGACATCACAGAGGAGATACTTGTTTTTTAAACACAGAAACACAACTCCCCTTTTTTCAAGCCTCTAGAGGGGAGTATCAGCCTGTTAGGTAAGGAACTCGATTCTTGGCAAAACCCCTTTAAATAACTCCTACCTCATAGATATTAACTTAGAATACTGCTTTAAAGACTGACCGGTTTACAGAATAGAGCCACACAGCATCAGACAAAAACCATTGGCAAGCCGACTGTTTTTTGTCCCATGCACGACCGCATTATCACTGTTTTTGCAGAAACCACGGTCGGTTCTCGGCTTTTAGCTGTCGGCCTGTAGATTGTATGGGAAACCAACAGCAAAACACTGGCAGATGGTACAACATGTTCCTAAATCCGCTGGCGCTAGAACACGAGCAAAAAAAAAAAAAAACACGATCTCTGTAGACAGGTTGCTTGTTCTACTAAAGTCTATAGGCTGGATAAACGGCTGGATCTTCAGCAGTTTCAAAATATTAAAACCACTGAAAATCCAACCGTTTTCGTGTGCTGTGTAGACATAGCCTTAATGTATTGTAATAACTCAACTACAATGTACTCGAATGGTGTAAACTGAGTTATCACTACGCATCAGTTATATTAACGATCGACATTCATACTTGTGCAGGAGCTGGAACATTGATAACACTGTAACGGGCTGAATACTGGGGGTCCCGTTGAAGGAATACTTTAAGTAATCTGCTTATTGTCAAAGGACCCTTCTAACAAGGTTGTACAGGCCAAAGTGGAGATCCCCTTTAGCTGAATATTCTCTTCTCAAACATTTACAGCATATCCACAGGATAGTCTATAATTTACTGATATGCTGATGTCCGATAAAGTGGGGGGGAGGAGAGGCCATCTTCAGGCAGCCAAAGTGGTTGTTGTCTGCCACCTGCCAGAAGTAGATAAAGTAGAGAGATGGTTAGAAACGTGTACATCTCTCTCCACCAAATCTATAGGTATTAGGCTGTGTTCACTCCATGTTCGGCTCCTGTTTGTGGACTTCATCATGGTTAAAAAAATATCCCAACAAATTCTGTGGTGGATCCACAGGGAACCTCAGGACACACATAGTCTTATTTGGACTATATCTGCTCTATTTCCCGAATGCATAGATTTCTGTGCTGGACACAAAAGTGAGTTTGACCACAGAACTTGCATAGTTACTTACATTACTATTTCCTCATACAGTATTATATAGCAAATTAAAATGCGGCATACTACCTGCGATCATAGGGTTCCTACTATTTGTTTCAATATATAGAAACTATAGGGGGACATGTATGAAACTCTCTAAGTCTACGACTGTCCTTATTGTCCATAGCAACCAATCAGATCTCGACATTCATTGTCTCAGAGCACTATATGTAATGAAAGGAGAGCTCTGATTGGTTGCTATGGGCACAGTTTTCATACATGTGGCCGAACAGAGTCTTAGAATACATAGGTATCAATATACACATTGTGACCTCTACACTGGTGAGCCCCGAAATCATATGAATCAGAACATTTCAGAACCTTATGTGTTGTGAATAATAATGTTACAACTAAAAGATAAGCACTTAAAGAGAACGTGTCACATAGTTTTTGCCCCCCTGGCTAAGGACAGAACAAGGTAGTGTCAGGCATGCTGTTTCCAGTTTTCCTTCAAAAGCTGTGTGATGCAGCGATAACCACCAGGCAAGTATAGAATAAAATTGAATCCTTTATTGATAATGCAATAAAAATACGAGCGTTCCCTGAGCCCCATTGAATCCTCAAGCATGAGAAACGGCTAAACGCGTTTCGGGTGTCTGTTCACCCTTAATCATGATTATGCTAGGATTAAGTGTTAACAGACACCCGAAACGCGTTAACCGTTTCTCATGCTTTGAGGATTCAATGTGCTCATGGAACGCTCGTATTTTATTGCATTATCAATAAAGGATTCAAGTTTATTTTTCTTGCCTGTGGTTATCCTGCATCACACAGCTTTGAAGGAATTCTGATCACGTCTTGGACTCTGGACGAATGCGAGCTGATTCCACCATTACAGCTGGATTGTTTTTGGGGTGAGCTGACCTTTTGCTTGTTTCTATTGTGCTATGCTGTTTCCAGTGCTGTGTCCTTTATTCTGTAAGATGCTGTCGTTTTCGTGTATTTAATGCTCAAATCTGCAGTTTTCAGCCAGAAGAGTCATTCGAAGAGTCCTTCAGAGAGTCAGTTTTTTTCAAACCTGGCCAATAGGAGGCTAGCCCTGCCCACCTCAACTGACAAACCTATTACTTTGAATAGGTAGAAACATGTGAATAACTGTCAGTGGGTGGGGCTAGGCTTTGGTGGGTGGGGCTAACACCTGATCATGAATAAGATTTGAGGGGAAAATGCTCTAAAACTGCTGCATCTTACTGAATAAGGGACAAAGCGCTGGAAACAGCAGGTCTGACACTAGCTTGTGCTGCCCTCAGCAAAGGGGGCATAACCTATGTGACAGGTTCCCTTTAAGTATCCATCAGGGTATTGTGAGAAAAGGTACCTTGACAGATACCGCAACATAGCCACCATCCCACAGAGATTAAACGGCGCAATGGGACTCAAAAGAGTCTACATAGGCCTACATTTGCTCAGTTCATCTCTATGTGGCCACAATGGGTACACTAAATTACCCACTGGGATACCTTTTCTCCTGCTACCCTAACCAATATATTATCCTATTCTCAGGCTATTTGATCCTTAAAGAGAACCTGTCACATAGGTTATGCCACCCTTGCTGAGAACAGCACAAGCGAGTGATAGACATGCTGTTTCCAGCGCTGTGTCCCTTAGGGCTTGTTCACACTGAGTTTTGCCTCCGTATTAACATACGCTTTTTAGATGCGTCTTTGGGTCCGTCCTGTCGGTCCCCGAGACGCATCTAAAAAGCGTATGTTAATACGGAGGCAAAACTCCATGTGAACAAGCCCTTATTCTGTAAGATGCTGTAGTTTCAGAGTATTTAATGCTCAAATCTGGCAGCTTTCGGCCAGAAAAGAGTCATGAAAATAATCTGTTTAATTCATGACCCGCCCACCTGAAGCTAGCCCCACCCACCTCAGAACTGATTAACCTATTACATTGAATAGGTAGGAACATGAATAACTGTCAAGTGGGTGGGGCTATCAGTGGGTGGGTGGGGCTAAAATCTACTCATGAATAAGCTGGACTCTTTTCTGGCTGAAAGCTGCCAGATTTGAGCATTAAATACTCTGAAACTACAGCATCTTACAGAATAAGGGACACAGCGCTGGAAACCGCATGTCTGTCACTAGCTTGTGCTGTCCTCAGCTAGAGGGGCATAAACTAGGTGACAGGGTCTCTTTAAGGAGGAGCACTGCCAAACGCTCTCAACTAAAGAGAGCGACTTCCCTGTATATCGTGTAACTGCCTTTTGCGTATTTTTCTTATATATTTTCTCATGTTGTAGCTCAACCAAAGGAAGTTCTTAACTTTAATTATACATATCAACTGAGACTGCAACATTACAAAGTTTTGGATTTTTATTTTAACTAGAAGATATCATTTGCAGTATAATTAATACTCAGTGGAATGTCCTATATTCTAGGAAGCTTCTAATTCATTACAGAGTATTTCGGTATTTGCTTTAAAATAAAAATCCACAATCATAGCATGATTATGTATGAATGTGTTACATAGCGGAGTCTTTTTTAACCAGTAATTCTCATTAAACTCCCTGTGAAGATGTTTTTATTGCTTTATTCAACAGGCTGTCCTATAAGTCAGTTTTCTGTAAACTGGGAATAGTAATAAGTGTTCACAAGTGTTAGCAGAATGTGAATATTGATATAATCTATTTATATGACTACACCTAGTGCATGCATAGCTGCCTCCGATTCCATACTAACCATATTTCATCTTGTGTCAGTTGCTATAGCTACAGACATTAAACAATGAATAAAACCTATATATAGAAAGAAGGTAGGAAGACAATTCCCAGCAAGGATAAGATGTCTTCAAAGTAAAATTTGAAGAGTTTCAGATGTGATTTAAATAAACAGACACAAGGCTTGTATATACATGGTGTTAATCAGGGGTGGGATTTGAATTTTTAACAACAGGTTTTCTACCAGAATGACAAAGCTACACTACTCACAAAAAGTTAAAGACATTTGGCCTTTGGATGAAATTTCAGGATGAACATAAAATTTCTTGACTTTTCTTTAATTGAACGAAATGAGACCATTTCTTCCCTTTAAAATGCACATGTCCAACTGCTCAGTGTTGCAGTACTTTTTTTTGCACAACTTGCTGAGAAGCTTAATGGCAAAATTCCCAACAGGTGTTTGATCCCTGATTCACCCAATAAATGTAGGGGATCAAGTTGAATTGGGATTTAAACAGTTCTCCTGATCATGCTGTTCACATTTTGATATCATGAGATCAAGACAACACCTTACAACTGATCAACAGTACCTGGCCATTGCGGGGCTTTAAGCAGGATGCTTTCAGGTGGAAGTGGCCACTGAGCTTAGAGTGTCACACAGTGTCATCAGCAGGTTGTATCAGAGATACAGGGAGACTAGAAGAGTCACAGAAAGGCAAAGAAGTGAACATCCTTTGGTTACATCACACACTGATGACCGTTTCCTTGTAACCAATGCCCTGCGGAACCAGATGATGAATTCCACACAAAGCACCCAAGTGTGATGTCAGACCATTGATAACCATTTACAGCGTGATTTGTGTATTAGATGACCTGCAAAGCAAAGGTATCTGACCGGTACATGATCTGGCTGATGCATAGCACTCTCCTTGACGTCTCCAGCATCATTGGCGGCCATCATCTCTGCTCAGAGTGAATCGACTTTCATCACTGAACAGCACTGAGGACCATTGTTCCCTTGTCCAGCATAGGTGGCCCATGCACGATGATGACACCTGTGCCTGGTGCGGTCAGGTCGTCTAACACGCAGACCACGATGATGTAAATGGTGACGAATGGCCTGACATGACAATTAGGTGTATATGTACACAGTACCAGCTGTGGAACACGTTGCAGAAATTTTTTTCTACTTTTATAATTATATAAACTAATAAAAAATATTCTGAATAAAGTAAATTGTATATTAATATGAATTCTAAATAAACATTATTGTATATAACAGACATTTTTTATTCATTTCTCCCACCCCCAGGCTTGAACTTTAAATTAGTTTACTATATTATAAATGAATACATAATTACCTATATTCACTGTCATAGGCATGGACAAACTATTTACTAAGGTTTTACACATGTGAAGACAGGATTGTTGTTTGGCACACACAGCATAACTCATAGCCCACTTTTTCTCCCATTAAGGGGTACTCCAATTTAATTGATTAAGTTTAAATATGTATCAAAGATAAATAAAGAATGTTACCAAATACATTGCTGTTCTGATTTTGCCTTCCTCCAGAGTTAGAGCAGATCTTATCTCTTGCTTTTGTATACGAGCTTCCCTAGTTACCATCCATCTCTCTCTGCTCTAACAGGCTCTAACAGCAGTGACCGGGATGGTGAGGTCACTCCCTGCTGTGTCTTATCTGCAAAATGAGAGCTTGTTTACATTACTTACAAATTTAATGATTTAGAGCTCTGTAGCCTTGTGCATTGCTGTTTAAAGCCCACTAGCTTTAATGTCCCTCTAACAGGATTAGCTATGAACAGCAGACAGGATATGCCAGTCATTCTTGTTGACCAACCCACAGCATGAACAGGAAGTGTGAGCAGTAAGCTGACTGTGGCTGCGTGAAACAGCATGGTGAGACAAGCCCTTTAAATTGAAAATTTTAAGCACAAAAAAGTATTACAATCAAGTTTAATCAAGTTTCAGGATAAGCTGTCTTGTGTGTGTACTAGAAGCGTAGCATTTTACCAGTTTTCCCTCTATCTATAATTTTCATCTGTCCCTGAGCTAGTAAGTGAAAACTAGCTACTATTATGTCTCCCATGCATTGAACACATGCACACATGGAGGTCTTGCTTCCCAGTATCTCCATAAAAGCAGCAGCATCATGGATGACATTATAGAGCAGCAATGAACAGAGTTGGCTGTAAATCAGGCACTGGGGTCAAATGTAACACTAGAGTTGGAATGATCTGCTCCAGAGGGAAGTAAGGGAAACCGTTGGTGGGCCCATGAGCTTGACATGCCTGGTAAGGCTTTCAAGCTGTATGTGCATCCTCCTAAAGGCTGCAAGCCTAAGGTCTAGGGCCTACAAGAGGTTAGGAGCAGGCAGCATGATTACAACACTTTATTACTCCCCCTGCACTGGACTGCTCAGCACAAAAATGAGGAAGGCTACCTAAGGGAAGGCTTATATATCTACTAAACAGGGGCCTACATTCCTGCTGAATAGGGACCCACACTACCTACCTAACGTGAGGCCAAGCTACCTACTTAATGTGGTTGAAAAGGGGGCATCAGAATTGCTACCCAATGGGGGGACAAGCTACCTACTTAAAGGAAGTCAACAATCCTACCTGAAGGGGCTCTACCTACCTAATAGGAAAGGTCTGCCTACCTAATACACGGGGAGTTCTACCTACTATTTTGGTGTTTACATGGAGGCACAAAGAAAATTGAAACTGGGGCCACAAGAGGGAGATCCTATAACTTTTACTGTTTGGGGTACTGTTCCTTTGCAGGGCACCAAAGTGATCATTACTACTATTTGGAACACTACTGAAGGAGAATCTGTATAGACATGGGAAATAGGCACAGAGATACCTGAAAAGTGAGGAGGCTGAGATACCTCTAAGGCACATTCTACAGAGACAATATATTGGCCTTAATATATAGGGCTTGTCCAATAACAGTATGGTGATACAATTTGCACTTTGCATGGCAGACTTTTTGGTTACTGTATGACTTATTTAGAGGTATCATACAGCACCCAGTTTTGATTTCTGGGGGTGCACAAAAGGAGCCTAACAAGAATGAAGAATTTTTCTAATAATATATATGTCAAAGTTTGTTATATTTATTTGTACTATTGTTTTATAAAAGTTTGTCCAATAGTTAGTGACCATTTTATGCATCAGAACTAAGCTCATAACATACAGTAGCAGAATCAAGCTCAAAACTGAGAATAATTGTGGTCAGGATAACCAAGTAGCAACGAAATTTGATTCTTGTGAAACAACTATTTCCACTATGACCTTAGTAATGTTAAAGAGTACATAATCCAATTTTAATCTTTAAATTAAGATCCACATACTACACACTTTGTTGCACATGCAATAATATAGCTGTCATGTGACTACATACTTTTTTTGATGTGTCAGACCCAATTATTTACTAGATATCAATCTTCTTTTATTCCATATACATGTAAATATAGCCAAACCAGTCCAGTTTCTAGGCTTAGTAGTAAACAGAAGTGGCATTCCAACTAGTAGCGTGATACATAAAAAACAGGTAAATACCTCACAAAGCGCTCTGCGGCGTTCAGATAGATCGGAGTAGCATGGACAAACTGGCCGAACGCTGCACGGATGCAACGTTTCAAGGGAATTCCGCCCCCTTTCTCAAGCATGCATTACTAAATTCTGTGGGTATGTGAATGTACACAGATTTGCACATACAGATATTCCCTATCACATATACACATGTATATGTAACATATGACATACTTTGTTATATAATCATTGTTATATTGACTCCCTACATTATCTCACAAAAGTGAGTACACCCCTCACATTTTTGTTAGTATTTAATTATATCTTTTCATGGGACAACACTGAAGATATTACACTTTGATACAATGTAAAGTAGTCAGTGTACAGCTCGTATAACTGTGTAAATGTGTTGTGTCCACAAAATAACTCAACAAACAGCCATCAATGTCTAAACCTCTGGCAACAAAAGTGAGTACACTCCTTATTGATAACAGGCAAATTGTGCCCAATTTGCCATTTTCCCTCCACAGTGTCATGTGACTTGTTAGTGTTACAAGGTCTCAGGTGTGAATGGGGAGCAGGTGTGTTAAATTTGGTGTTATTGCTCTCACACTCTCTCATACTGGTCACTGAAAGTTCAACATGGCACCTCATGGCAAAGAACTGTCTGAGGATCTGAAAAAAGAATTGTTGCTCTACATAAAAATGGCCTAGGCTATAAGAAGATTGCCAACACCCTTAATCTAAGTTGCAGAACAGTGGCCAAGATAATGTAATTTAAAAAGACAGATATCAATCGAACAGTCCTCACCATGGTTGACCACGGAAGTTGAGTGCACATGCTCAGCATCATATCCAGTGATTGTATTTTCAAAATAGATGTATGAGTGTTGTCAGCATTGCTGCAGAGGTTATAGGTTAAAAGATTAGTGCTCAGACCATATACCACACACTGCATTAAATTGGTCTGCATGGCTGTTGTCCCAGAAGGAAGCCACTTCTAAAGATGATGCACAAGAAAGCCTGTAAACAGTTTGCTGAAGACAAGCAGACTAAGGACATGGATTACTGGAACCATGTCCTGTGGTCTGATAAGACCAAGATAAACTGATTTGGTTCAGATGGTGTCAAGTGTGTGTTAAATTGAGTCTCTAAATTTATGTATTGACAGAGAGAAATTCACAAATACAGAATTTAGATTTAAGGATTTCAAAATAAAATAACCATTTACATATATTTACAGTATTTTGCATGAGTTAGAAAAAATAATCTCCAAATCACATAAAAACAGCATGATTTAAAAATTACCTAAATTTCACACAAAAAATGGATCATATTCTACTATTAATCTAATATTACTATTAATCTAAGTTGAGATGCCTAGAGTATCTGTCTGTCCATTGTGCCATATTACACTTTATTTGTGGACATGGTAGTCATGATATGATAACTGTTTCATGTGCTCTAAATTTTTATGCTATATTTCCCAAAAGTCTCTGCATGAAAAATATAATTTTACTTGCTGATCATCCAAAAAAAGTATGTAACATGCGGATATTACATGTTTGTGACTAAAGTTCCAGAATGGGCTGTAGACATGGGAAGAGACTGTCTACTTCAGGACACCCATTAAGAAAATCAGAATAAAAAAAAAAGCTATAACTGGCCTATATGCAATTGATTGTGGTATGGTATAGGCAGTATTGAAAGAAATAATTTTTTTTCTTGTTGCCTTTTAATAATTTTTACAAACATTTCGGGTAAAAAAATTTTGTACTTATGTTTGTAGAATTTAAAAATAATATTTAAAAGGCTTTTAGAGAATAAAAATAAGGAGGGGAAAAAGCTGATGAAGGTGGGGTATAGATTCTTTTAGAGCATTAATGAAAGCTTTACCCTTTAAACTTTATCACAAAGCCAGACAAGTTTAAAATAAAAAATAAAATTTAAATCTATGCTTTTTTGGAAAAAGTTGAGAACTGGTGGGGAGTTCCAATTTTTTTAAAAATTATTTTCAGAATTCTCCGATACATTTGCATTTTATGCATTTCTCTACATAGCTAACTATTTTTGATAGTTTTAAAAAGGGGAAAAAGGGAAATGGTTTAATAAAATCAGGGCCTTGTTTACTTGGAAGCCAAAATAGTAAAAGGAAATTTTCTTCCCCCGGCCCCAGTAGCCCGCAGTAAAAACTTTGGGGGACATGTACGTTTGGGGCTGGTAGACCCGTTCTAAATCGCTTTAAAGGGAGTTTTTAGGAAATGCACCAGAATGAAAAAACCCGTTCTTCTGCAGTTATAAACGGGCAGTCTAGGGCCAAGCAAAAGTTGGCTCAGGAAAATCCCTTTAACTTCGTCTGTGTTTTAAATGTTCGGGGGTTCCAAAAATTTTTGTGTTAAAAAACTTTAATGTGTCTTTCTTTTACGAAAATGGTGTGGGGCTCCCAAAACGCCCCAAAACTTTGGTTCATTACAAGAGGGGCTTTGGTGGTTAAAGGACTTAATAAAGCCAAAATTTGGAGTAGCCCGTTCATGGGACCCTTTGGTTTTTAGGCCAGAATTCTGGTGCAGCCCCATTCATAAAAATGTCGCCCTTTTGAGACAGGGCCCGGTTTAGTCTTCCCCCCATCTCCCACTTAAGACTTATCCAAAAATGACTGTTTGTGGAAGGCCCTGGCCACTTGTTTAGCGTTATAACTTCTAAAATGTCATGGATTCTCAAGTAGGTCCACGCTGGCCCAGGCAGCAAACAATGGAAGCTCAGCAACGATTAAACAAACTCTTCCCCAAAAAATACAGGATTTTCCATACTTCCCTAATTTGGGAATTAAAGGGAAGATAGACAGCGATTAAAGGGAAATTATCTTTTCTTGTTTGAGTTAAAAATTTTCAAAAAAAAACCTATTAAACCCCTCTTTTATGCCCCAATGTATAGTTTCCCCCGTGTTACTAATAAGCAAGTTTTAAGGGGACTTTTGTCCCAAGTATCTGGTAACCCGTGGTTTTGTGGAAACCCTAGATTTGGACGGGGGCCGGGGAAAGGGGGCGGCCCTTTGGGGAGGGCCCCCCATGACCCCGGGGCGCCGTCCGGCATGAGGTGATGGGGCGGGTTAGCGCGGGCACGTGAGGGGGGGCCCGGCATATAAAACCGGGGGCCCCCTGGCGCGGGGAAAACAGGGGCCCAAAAGGTTTTTTAGTGAGGGAGCGTGCGTGCTGACTTCCTCCCGTCCCCTGCGGCAACCCTTTCCCTTTGGTATTTTGAGGAGAAAATTTGTGGCGAATGTGTGTGATACCCGCGGGGGATG
>JAODAL010043824.1:0-33484 GCA_025379985.1 Phyllomedusa bahiana
CATTTGCTCGCAACCTTATAAGCATATTCACATAACATTACATGACTTTAAAATGGCAAAAATCCTCCTCCCCTCCTTTCTCCTCCCTGCCCCCCATAAAGATAATGGTGAGGCTGGGTACAGGGAAGGGAACTTTTCTCAAATAAACAAATAAACCGGTCCTAGGACCGAGAACCTGAACACAGTCAGCGTTTTCTTGGGGTCCGGTATTGACCACGATGTTGACGGGGGTCTTCCTGTTCCTGGATAACTTTGGTTCTACCGACTTGACGTTGACTCCTCCGTTTTTTTTCTCTTTCCAGCCTCTTTTCTTCCTCCTTCCTGTCCGTGTCCCTCCCTTGAGTCATAGATTCTAGAAATTCCTCTGCCTCCTCCACAGACTGGCACAGTATAGGCGGCCCTTTCTCTGGGAAGATCTTGAGTATCGCTGGAAACTGTAGTGAGAATCGGACTTGTTTCTTTACCAGTGACGTGCAAACAGTGGAAAATAGTTTTCTCTTCCTTGCTACTTCGATGGAATAGTCCGCAAACATTAGGAGTTTGTCTCCTTTGAACATCAGGGGTGTTTTGTGTGTGCGGTATGCCTGTAGAAGCTGTGTTTTTTCTGAGTAGTCCAGATATTTTACGATGACTGGCCTAGGTCTTTGATCTTGGCCCCCATTAGATGCGGGTCTTGGTGGACCTATTCTATGGGCCCGTTCGACCTTCAGGGGCTCCTCCAAGCCCAGAGCAAGCGGGATATGTTTTGCACAGATATCTTGAAGATTTTTCGGTGGAATTGACTCGTTGAAACCAATGATCCTCAAATTATTCCTCCTTGAGCGGTTCTCAAGGTCCTCGACCTTCTCTTGTAGATACTCCGTTCTTTTTAGCAACCTCTCTATGTTGTTTCTAGCACCCATCATGTCGTCTTCCGTTACCTCCACTCGCTCTTCCAGGTCTACTAGCCGGCTGGAGTGGTTTTTCAGCTCCCCTTGCAAGTCTGAGACTGCTGCCGTCACTGCTGCTTTCACTGATGCGGCAATGGTAGTTTCAAAGGAGGCCAGTATGTCCGGGGCAAGCAGCTTGGCGACTGCGATAGCCATGGTCTTGCATGACACATTCAGGCCTGGAATGTTCTCTTCCAGCTCTCTGTCTGCAGGAGTTAACCCCTGTGGCGCCGGGCCCTGATCAGAAACTGCTGATGGAGCTGGCTGCTTTTCTGCATTAGTGTGCTGTGCTGGAGCTGGAGTACTCACTGTAAATACCTCCATGCTGCTGCTGTCGCTGTCATATGGAGCCTCTGCGTCCCCCATATCGGCCGATGTTGCTGCCGCATGTTGTTGTCCGTGCCCGCTCCTCGTGGAGCGCGGAGGATCCGGCGCCATCTTTGAGGCAGAGCGGTGTCCCGGACTGTCCGGGTGAATTAAACAGCCTGAGCTTCCCGCTGCGCTGTGAGAGGCGCGTCCCAGGAACCGGAGTGCATCTATTGTCCGTGGCACTGAAAAGTGCCGTTACAAGTGCTGATTTGTAGCGAGGAAGCCCGTTAAGAGGCGAGTGGGACCGGAGCTCCTACTCTCTGCTGCCGGCCATGCACGCGCCGGAACCCTTGTGTAGTGATGTTATTTGGTAACTGTATGTCAATTATTTAGTGGTTTTATACCCAGCACTTTGTGTTATAGCTTTTTACATATTTTTATTTATATAAAATGTATCCATTGGGGAAGGTAAAATATATGGTGCACAGTATGTAAATTTGAAAGTGACAACTAAAACATTTCGTTCAGTGCATAAAAACAAACTATTTGAGATAAAACAATTTTTTATCGTAATTCTTCACATCATATTTATTATTTTATGCATATCTTGTGAAATCATTTACGTTGGCTGCAGCTCTAGAAAGGTAAAGACTAGGATCCATGAATATTTATCTTATATTCAAAAGAAAGTGATCCATTCTTCAGGTGCTGCATGTCACTTCATTGAATTATATGCATCAGACACTAGGGGCAACATGTATGAATCTCGGCGCGTCGGAGCGCACGTTTTATAGCGCTCGAACGTGAAAGCTGCGCCTCATGTATGTCGGCCCCCGAGGTGCGCTCATACATGCGGTGTAAAGTCCACCGCGCCTCGCCAGTGTGTGAGGCGCAGTGCGGAACTTAGGCGCAGTGCGGGACTGTGCCTAAGATTCACCGCCCGAGGAGGTGCGCTTATACATGCGGTGAAAAGTTCCCTGCGCCTCGCCAGTGTGTGAGGCGCAGTGCGGGACTTAGGCGCAGAAGGACTGCGCCTAACATGTATTCCGATTCGAGACAGACTGGAAAAAAGCGAGAAATCATTAGTGAATAGCAAAAGAGTTGTCTTTCAAATGAATAAATGAATAAGAGAAAAATCAAAGTTGTCTAAAAACGATTAAATGTAGTGAAAAAGTGGATCATTAAAAAATTAAAGTGAAAATATATAAGATCGCTCAAGAAATAAATCTCAGCTCTCAGCTCTGTGAGGCATGGAGTATGAATCAAAATAATTGTTTTTATTAGGTGTAAAACATGATCTGAAAAAGAGCTCAAAACTTCTAAAAAAAATACATTAAAAAAATCAATAACAAAAAATCAATAACAGCGCAACATCAGGAATTAGATATTGAAAATTGCCGGGAAATTCAGTAATTCAAATTCTGTAAGCTCTTCTCATTGGTCGGCATAAACCATTCAATCAGAATAGGAGCGACAGTGCGCTATTATAACCTATGGAGAAGTAATGACCAATCACATGAAAAGGCGGGACAGTTCAAAATACAGTAAAAAAGGCAGAAAAGAGCTGATTGGTTGAGCTAGCGGGGGCTTGGCTATCCCGGCCAATCAGAGTGCGAGCTACTTTGTTCCATTGTAGTCTATGGAGAGATCGGGGCAATGAAATCTCGGCTCTCAGCTCCGTGAGGCATGGAGTATGATGAAAAAAAATTGTTTTTATTAGGTGTAAAATATTCTCTGAAAAAGAACTAAAACCTTCTATAAACATACATCAATCAAAACCCTAACAATGCGTTTGTTGCCGAGATCGGCGCAACAACAGGAATTGAGATATTGTAAATTGCCAGGAAATACAGTAATTCAAAATCTGTAAGCGCTTCTCATTGGTCGGCAGAAACCAACCAATCAGAATAGGAGCGACAGTGACCCATTAAAGCTATGGAGTAGTATTTGACCAATTCAAATGAAAGGCGGACAGTTTAAAATACAGTAAAAAAGGCAGAAAAGAGCTGATTGGTTGAGCCCAGGCGGCAGATATGAATCCACCAATCATATTTAGTGCATCTATTTTGAGTAGAGCAAGAAGGGCGCGATAGAAGGGTGCCCTAAAAGTTATTACTGTCTATGGGAAATATTCTAGGACTATGATTGGTTGGGGAGTAGAGGGGCTCGTCCTGCTTAGCCAATCAGCGGGTGAGCTACTTATCTCATAGAGTTCTATGGGGAAAAGAAATGTAGAGCGAGCGCTGTTTGTGATTGGCTAAGTTAAAAGAGGCGTGGTTATTTCGGCCAATGGGAGAGTGAGCGACGCTCTTATGGGTTTTCTAATGCAATCTATAATAAAACTGTACATGCCAGAAATAAAATTATAAGACTCACGAAGTTGAACCAATCTCTATATAAAATGAACAATAATATGAGTGTAACGAAAATAAACTAATAAATATTAATTCAATAAATTCATTTTTATTTCTTTAATTTCGTTAGCCCTATATTATTGATCATTGCTAGCTCAACCAATCAGCTCTTTTCTGCCTTTTTACTGTATTTTGAACTGTCCCGCCTCTTCATTTGATTGGTCAATACTTCTCCATAGGTTATAATGGGTCACTGTCGCTCCTATTCTGATTGGCTGGTTTATGCCGACCAATGAGAAGAGCTTACTGAATTTGAATTACTGTATTTCCCGGCAATTTCTAATATCCCTATACCTGACGTTGCGCTGGTGACGGCGACAAACGCGTTGTTAGTGATTTTATTTATGTATGTTTATAGAAGGTTTTAGCTCTTTTACAAAGAATGTTTTACACCTAATAAAAACGATTTATTTACTAATACTCCATGCCTCACAGCGCTGAGATTTCAGTGCCCCCATCTCTCCATAGACTACAATGGGACAAAGTAGCTTGCGCTCTGATTGGCCGGGATAGCTAAGCCCCCGCTAGCTCAACCAATCAGCTCTTTTCTGCCTTTTTTACTGTATTTTGAACTGTCCCGCCTTTTCATTTGATTGGTCAATACTATTCCATAGGTTATAATGGTTTACTGTCGCTCCTATTCTGATTGGCTGGTTTTCAATGAGAAGCGCTTACAGAATTTGAATTATTGTATTTCCCAGCAATTTTCTATATCGCAATTCCTGATGTAGCGCCGGTGACGGCGACAAACACGTTGTTAGGGATTTTTATTTACGTATGTTTTTAGAATGTTTGAGCTTTTTTTCAGATAATGTTTTACACCTAATAAAAACGATTTTTGGAATCACGGAGCTGAGAGCTGTGTACTGTTGTAACAGTCGACCTAGAGCACATTTTGCCCTATTCCATTACGTTCTCGCTTCACTTCGTCTCCTCCGGCTCATTTAGACCAGCTTCAACTATGTCTGCCTGTCGGAGCTGTCGAGCGCTGCAAAGCGCCGCACTTTGCTGACCCGCGATCATACATGCCTCGGAGTATCCGAATGTGCTGCGTCCCGCCCCAGAACGCCCACACCACGCCCATTGCACGCCCCTTCATGTTAGGCGCATCCGAAAGTGGCGAAGGTTGCGCCTAACACCGCATCACTGCGTCCGACAGGGAATTTGGATCGGTGAGGCGCAACCTTCGCCAGAAAACAGGCGCAACTCCCGATCATACATGTCGCCCTAGCTCTTTTAATTGTTTTGTCATTGATAGGGTTAAAAAACCAGTTCGAGGTATAAATTGGCAACAACTTCTATATGAAAGAGAGGCTAAATGGATATTGCTTCTAAATTCCCGTTATTCAATAGGCATGAATCATAGAATTGATTTGTTTTACATTTATTCATAATATTTGTCTGTATTACGTTTAACAATGTATAAATGTTTCCGATTGGTCCACACTGCTTTTATATTTCCGGTCCATCAGTCAAGTTGTGATGCTATGAGAAAAGGCTAAAATAGCCTGAAACATTTAAGCGTCTTTATGGACTTTTTTGGGCTTGTTTTTCCATTTTGATATAATGCTGTAGTTTTTTTTACCTTTTTCTAATAAAACTTAATACATATTTCACATACATGATGGTTCCAGACTAACCTTTTTTCTTTGGAAAGTATGTGATTTACTGAGCTGGTGTTTTGAAACAAATTTGGTAGGCCCCTAGTTAATTATAGTGGCGAGCTGCTCCACTGTGGCATGTTGGTCCACGCTTGCACATTTCATCGTCGATGGTCACCTCTCACACCAAAGTCACACAGTGCTCTGGAGTTTCCAGGTTGCTTATTTACAAAGGTACCATTTATTTGCACACAATGCACTTCCACTACAGCAGCATTGGAGCAGTTAACAATGTTCATTTCAAGTGACAGTGGCTCAGAAAAGTTGATTGTAAGTTTATAACATTGTAATATGAGGGTGCACTAGAAGTACAGCAGTAAGGACTGCAGTAAAATGTACGTATAAATGTAAATATCACATAATCCTTTTTTTAAGGCTAAATCCCCACTGCATCAGCAAAAAACGGCTGAAAGTTGACATGTTTTTGCCCCATGCAACCGCGATTTTTGTCACGTTTTGCGCAAAAACCGCGGTCGGTTCTGTTTTTTTTGGCATCACCCATACAAATGATGGCATGGAAAGACGACGAAATAACTCAAAGTGCCGACGTATCATACAACATGTTGTACAATATGCCGTTGCCAGGAGACGAGTAGAGAAAAAATGACCTGTATAAACTACAGGTCGTTTTTTGGCATGGCATGAGGAAGGGATTCGCCCCGAAACGCGTTGACTCCGCTTTTCGCTTGTGCCTGTTCGTTGCCATTCTGTTTTTAATGGATTTGGAATAAAGTAACTCATTTTATATACGTTGAACCATATTTTCATTTGGATCGCTGGATCACTAGCATTTTTCTTTTAATAGCTTACAGTAATAGTATCTTTTATATTTATTTTTCTCTTAAATGTTACTGTGGGACTCTATAACTTCAGAAGTTGTGTAGAATAGAAGAAAGGTATGTCGTCACATCTTAATAATAAGTCATTTATATTTCTACCGCCTTCACAGATCTTTTGACAGATCTAGGTACTGTGCTATGTACTGTGTCAGATTAATGTTTAAATCAAGCCTTGGCCCTTGATAAATGACTCTCTTTGCTTCAGCAGCCTTGATTTCAAAGTTTCTTGGACATTTTCATAGCTAAGTTGAAAAATCTGTCATGCTGTCACCACTCACGGCTTGCTACAAGTCATGGTGCTGACTATAGTAATAACCAGCTTAGTGTCTTTAACAAATTTACCATAATTTAAATGTTTTATATAAACTTTCTCAGCGATAAAACATCAGGGCTGACCAGGCACAAACTCTCAAAAGTCAAGGACTCAAAAAGCTTAGAAATGGTAGTTATAGAAAAGCTTGGGATTTTATCCAAGCTTTATAACATGAGTTAAAATAGATAAATCCTTTGAAGGCCAGAATACATAAATCAAAAGGCAGCAAACTAAATCACGAGCCAAGTAAAATGTATGCATATCGATTGTTTTAAAGTGAAGGATTCATGGCTTTTATTTTATGGTGGGTAGTACGTTTATTTTTATTTTTTTTTCTTTCAAATCTGAGAGTTCCAAGTCAATAAATATAAAGTTGCAGGATTATACAAGTTTTTGGTTAAGGGAAGGACTACAGTAAATGCAATGGTGTCTAAAATTTCCTGCTGTGGGCAAATGGGGATGTTTATTATTCTTAGAAATATGTTGTAAAATCCATCTGTTTAGAAAGTTATTTAGTTCCAAAGCAGCAAGATGGATGCCCTGTCTCTTCTATTAACATGAGTCATATTGGCCTTCGTTCCCCAGTCATCTCATTGCCTGCCAAGACCCCATAGAAAGGTCCTTTCATCTGTAATCAAGATAGCTGACAGTTCTATGCAGGGCAATATACCTTTAGATCTCTGACTAATCTTCCAGTTAATTTAGTTAGTTGAAAGCACAATAAAAAACAGAAGCTTGGCTCCCCCACATAAAACTTGGCTGTTTTATGTGGGGGAGTATTTAGGTTTGAATGATAGTCTGAAGGGTGTGCACGTGTCCTTATGTGTCCCTTATAGAAAGCATATATCATGGAATAGTTTACTGCACACATTTCTTACATTCAATGAGCCATGAAATGAAAATGTTGATACTGTAACTTTGTCAACAAATCCATTATGTACATAACATCATTTCACAAAGTGTATGCTGGTTTCATACAATCTTTCTCTCCCTTCCCCCAAACCTGCCTTTTTGTCTGATTTGGGTAATATTATGAGCCCTGCATGACTGGGTATGTACAGTATTTGTCAGTTCCAAAGCTTTGTGTTCTTGATGTATACCATAATGTTAAGTTCTTCTAAGGACAAATTCCAAACTCTGACAATGTCTAAGTATTTGTGCATTGCTTGTGTAGGTCTGTTTGTATCCTTAAAAACTCTCTGATTATTATTAGACTTTTTTATTTTTATGGTAAAAGCAAATATCCATTAGTATGTTTGCAACTTTTCTCTGTTTCTTATGTCATGTCATACAAAGTTGGGCCTTTAGGATTGCATTAAAGGAAAACTGTCATTAGAAAGGAGTATTTTTGGTTAAAAAACAATATTCCTGGACAATTCTTTTTTATTAGAATTTTGGCAGTATTTCATTTCGGCAATCCGATGCAATAAAAAATTATACATAAAATATTGTCCTTCTATATCTGTGTGAAAGAAAATTTGTATGGTAGACTAATCTCAATTTACTTCACCCACTTACCTCACCACGCTCCTGTTTTCCTTCAGGAAAATTTAAAGGGACAGTGCGCCAGTGATTGGTCTCACCGGGCGCTGACCCTATTTAAGCCCTGTTTCTTCCCTAGCACCTTGCCGAATCAATAGTGCCCTGTGCCTAGAGAGGAAGCGTTCCAGAGTGTCTTGTTCTGATTACCGTGTACCGTACCTTCTGCCTCCGTCCTTTGACCACGAACCATTGCTGCCTGTCCTGACCTTCTGCCTGTCCCCGACTACGAGCCTTCTTCACGATTCTGTACCGTGCAACACCTCGGCTGGCACCGCAAGCAAATCACGTCAGGGGTAGCGACCTGGTAGTAATCCGCCACAGCAAGTCCATCCCACTTTGCGGCGGGCTCTGGTGAAAACCGGACCTACTTAGACTCCGCTCCCTGGCGTGGCTTACGCCATCGCTTGTGGTGGTCCAGAGGATCCACTACCACATCCTTTACACTTATCTTTACATAGACTCATTACAAATAGTAGGTAATGACAATGATTGCTCTATTGTTTTCTCCATAGATGAGATTAGACTAAACCAACAATAAATGAAAAATAGGGTACCGTATATACTCGAGTATAAGCCGACCCAAGTATAAGCCGAGGCACCTACTTTTGCCACAAAAAACGGGAAAGCTTATTGACTTGAGTATAAGCCTAGGGTGGAAAATGCAGCCGCTACTGGTGAATTTGAAAAATAAAAATAGATACCCATAAAATTACATAGGCAGTTTAATGTCCCCCATAGGCAGATATAGGCAGTTATAGGCAGTTTAATGTCCTTCATAGGCAGGTATAGGCAGTTTAATGTCCCCCATAGGCAGATATAGGCAGGTATAGGCAGTTTAATGTCCCCCATAGGATGGTATAGGCAGCTATATGTCCCCCTAGGCAGGCTATAGGCAGGTATAGGTCCCCCTAGGCAGGCTATAGGCAGGTATAGGTCCCCCTAGGCAGGCTATAGGCAGGTATAGGCAGGCTATAGGCAGGTATAGGTCCCCCTAGGCAGGCTATAGGCAGGTATAGGTCCCCTAGGCAGGCTATAGGCAGGTATATGCAGGGTTTTAAAACAAAAAACACCCACTTACCTCGCTTCCTGCTGCTCCGCCTCCCGAGTGCTCTCCTCCGTCTTCTCGGCACAGCCGGGTGATGTCATCAGGCCGCACAGGCAGCGTGATGACACACGCTGCCTGTGCAGATAACTCCGGACAGCCGCGAGTTTGCGGCCGCCCGTAGTCCACTGCGGAGCAGGGAGCGCTCGCTCTCTGCTCCGCAGGGGTATCTCTTCACTTGTATGCGCTCCGGAGGAGTCGCACACTGGGGAAGAGATAGCTGACAGCGCCTGGGCCACCGCAGTGCCCGTCGCTGTCAGGTACTCAGCCTTCAGTTATATGCGCTCCCTGAGGAGTCGCGTATAACTGAAGAGTCCCTGTCGGTGCACGGGCCATCGCAGCGTCCGAGCGCCGACAGTGACTCAAGTATAAGCCGAGGGGGGATTTTTCAGCACATTTTTTGTGCTGAAAAACTCGGCTTATACTCGAGTATATACGGTAATCTTTTTCTGCACTGAAGTGAGGGAGAGGGGTTTCTTCACACTTATCAAGTAATTGCTGATAATATTAACATTTCTCAGACCACAGTCAACTAGAAAGAAGGACCATCAAGCAATCCTCCTACTGCAGAGCTCACAGAAGGGAAGTCAAGGAGAGAAATGTACGAAAGGGAACTTAAAGAAATTATATAAAAAACAACCATCCAATTTTCCAAAAATATCCATATAATAGTTGCATATTGCTTGTCGATATGTGAAAATTAAAATTGTGATGGTATTGTCCCTTTAAAGTTTATTTTAACCCCTTCAGATACAGAGGGCGACATGTATGAATGGGGCTGCGCCATATTATTGCCGTGCTTTGAGCCATATGTACTGTCGTAGCCCTGTTCTATAGATGTATGAATCGTCGTACGCCAAAACTTGGTGCACTCTGCGACAGCCTCAACACTTTTGAACGTGCCAAAGATGCAGAGCCATGTTGCTCCAAAATCATATGAAGTGCCAGAAATGCGCCAATGTTTTAAGATCCACACCAGTTTTAAAGTGCATGGCTAAGACACTCTGGTGCATACAATCTATGCACCAATGTTTGGTGCATAGATTGTGAGACACTTTCATACATACTGTCAAATCGTACTTTTAGTATTTCAAAACTGCTGAAAATCCGACGATACCCTGCGCTGCATAGACAGCAGTGAAAAATCTGTGCTGTAGTCTATACAGCATGGATTTTTTACCATTGCTTTAAAAACTGGCGGAATATGCTGTTGTATATTCAGCCGGATTCGGCAAATCCGAAAACTGACTGTGGTTTTAGCGTAAATAAGCGGCAAGAAACCTCGGTCCTGCTGTGGTCCATCAATGACAAAATGCTGTCAGCTTTCCGACGATATTTCGTCATATGCTGTGTGACTTTGGCCTAAGGTCAAAACTTTTCTATTTTTCTGTCAACATAGTCATATAATGGATTGTTTTTCGTGGGATAAGCTGTATCTTAATGGTTATAGTTTTTGATTCTTCTCAAATGGAGTTCTGAGAGGGCTTGTATTTTTTTTGGTTTTTATTGGTACAATTTTGGCATAGACAAAGGTTTTGGATTGATCGTTATTCCATTTTTTGGGGAATAAAAAATGACTATACTGGGAACTCGATTTCAATTGCAATATTATGACCACCTCCTCGTTCAAAACAGAAAAAATTCCAGGGTGTTGGGTCCAGATGAACCATACATAACCATACATTTGTGTTAGAAAGTTGTGGATACCTATTCACCTTATCAATGTATGTGAAAGTCATTCTATATTTTGTCTCATTTGGGGTGATGAGTTGGTGACTGGAACACTATAAGACTGCTTATTACATATTTTACTGGTGGTGGATATATTTTGACTTTGCCCTTTCATTACTTATGAACACCATAGAAAAAAAATTCCGACAACCAAAATTGTATTGTTTTTGGTCATATTGCATCCACACAGGGCCGTTCCTAGGCTCAATTGCACTCAGGGCGAGGTGAAGAAATTTCGCCACCCCCTCCCCCTACGTAAAATAATGCGCCACAATGAAACACAGAGCATCACCATCAACCAAATCTAAAATATACAACAAGCTTTACCACAATGTGCTAGGTATAAAACTACTAAATAATAGTCATACAGTTACCAAATAGCACCGCTACACCAACCAGAATCCCAGGCTAATAGTACCAATGTCCTGCTAAGACCACATATCACCAGCACGTAGTGACCGAATACTGCGACACCGTGACCACATAGTGACTGAATAATACTGTCACACCATGACCACATATCACCAGCACATAGTGACCGAATAATACAAACTGACCATTACTGAGTGTAAACCATTATACTACAACCAATATTACCAGCATACAGTGACCATACAATGATGATACCCGCTGTACACAGGCTCTGCAGACATATAAATGATTACAGTAAAGTTATATCTAGTGACTCACAGGAGACGTCTCTGAAGAGTTGTTCTCTTTCTCTTCTTCTTCTCCATCTGTCCCAGCCAGTAGATGCCCCCTTGTAGCCAGTAGATGCCCCGAGTAGCCAGTAGATGGCCCCGTGTAGCCAGTAGATCCCCCTTATAGCCAGTAGATGCCCCCTTGTAGCCAGTAGATGCCCCCTGTAGCCAGTAGATGCTCCTGTAGCCAGTAGATGCCCCCCTTATAGCCAGTAGATGCCCCCCTTATAGCCAGTAGATGCCCCCTTATAGCCAGTAGATGCCCCCCTGTAGCCAGTAGATGCCCCCTTATAGCCAGTAGATGCCCCCTTATAGCCAGTAGATACCCCCTTATAGCCAGTAGATGCCCGCTTATAGCCAGTAGATGCCCCCTTATAGCCAGTAGATGCCTCCTTATAGCCAGTAGATGCCCCCCTGCAGCCAGTAGATGCTTCTGCAGCCAGTAGATGCCCCCTGAAGCCAGTAGATGCCACTGTAGTCAATAGATGCCCCCTGTAGCCAATAGATGCCCCTGTAGCCAATAGATGCCCCCCCTGTAGCCAATAGATGCTCCCTGTAGCCAATAGATGCCCTCTGTAGCCAATAGATTCCCCCCTGTAGCCAATAGATGCCCCGCTGTAGCCAGTAGATGCCCCCTGTAGCCAATAGATGCCCCTGTAGCTAATTATAAAATAAAAAAAAATTACTCACCTCGGTCTCCGCGTCCAGCTCCGGGAGCTGCAGAGCCGTGTAAGCGGTGTGACGTCACCACGCCTCTTATGCTGTCACGCAGCTCCCAGAGATCTCCTCGGCGGCAGAGCTGCCAGCCGAGGAGATCGAGCGTTGCAGGGCGCGGTGAAAGCTGTGCGCCCCCCTGCGAGGCTGATACAGGGGAGGAATCAGGACGGGAACGGTCCGTCCTGCCTCCTCCCCTGTATCTGCAGCTGCACAGCGAGTGCGTGCAGCTGCTGAGTGGCTCTGTGCAGCTGTTATAAAACGGCCGCATAGAGCCAGGGGCTATTCTCAGGGGGGCGAGCCGGGCGGCGCCCTCCTCGGGTGATCGGTGCGTTGGCGCCCCTAGGAACGGCCCTGCATCCAAAAAAAATTGGATTAAAAGGTGATGAAAAAGTTGGATGTAATACAAAATGAGACAAATAAAAACTATACTTCAGCCTTCATAAACTGAAGGTCTAAAAACAGAAAGATAAAAAAAAAAGGTTTTGGTCTCAGAAAATGGTGCTGCACCTCAAATTTAAAAAATATACTAAATCATACCGAAAAACTCTAAAGATTTGGTACAGACCTGAAGAAAAAATATACATGTCAATTATACCAAATAGTGATCTGTATAGAAAATAACAAAACTGGCACAAATGCTTTTTTTCACAACCCCACAAAAAAAAATTCTTTGTGGGGTTGTGAAAAAAAGCAATACATTATATGGTACGGTCAAACATACCATTAAGAAGAATATCTTGTCCCACAACAAAACAAGCCCTCATATGTCTATGTAGATGGAAGATAAAAAAGTTATGGCTCTTGGAAAGTGAATAGGAAAAAATTAGCATGCCATAAACAAAAATAGTTGCAGCAAGAAGGGGATAAATGGATCATCCAGTGGATAAAAATTATTTTTAATTGTGGCCAGGGTGGAAAAAAAAAATTATACTTGCTTACCTTTCCCTCGCTGCTGCTGATCTGGAGCCACCTAGTGCCCGTTTCCTCTTCACTTCCAAGTTCTTATCCTGACACACAGGAGAGGCTGTCACTTACTATGGATTGAATGCTGGGATCAGGACCCAGAAGTGAAAAGGAGAGGTTCTTGGGATGCAGGTAGGGAAATATTTTTTTTTCTTTTTTTCACTGGCAGTTGGTCTTCTGTCTTCTTCTTGTGTCTTCAGAATGGGATGTCACCGCTGCTGCCACTGATCAGAGCTGTCTTAACAGCGCCAGGATAAACAGTGCACATAGCCCTGCTTGAGCACAGAACATCACACCAGGTCATGCCTCCCTTGCGCAGGAGGCAGGGACCTTATTAGGCAGATAGGTACCAGTAGCTGGATAGGGCTACTGATGGTTAACCCCTTAAGCCAAACGCCTGAAAAGAAGTTAATGACCAGAACATTTTTTTTTCGTTTTTGCCTCCTTGCGTTTTAACAGTTGTTACTTTTTTATTTTTTCAATGATGCAGTTGGATGAGGCCTCGTTTTAGTCGAGACAAGTTGTACTTTATAGGGGAATAGTTTAAGTTCACTTATAACTAACGGCAGAATTTTTTATTAATTTTTGTTTTTTTTACATTTTTTTACACCATTAACATTTCACATTTAATAACTTGTTAGATAAATTCTACAGGTTATTACGGTCATGTGGATACCTAATATGTGTAGGTTTATTTTGTGTGTGTAATATATGCACAATTATTTTTTATTAAATATTTATTTTTATTTTAGTATCTATTTTTTTATACATTTTTTTACACATTTTCTGTTTTGTTTTTTTTTTACTTTTTTTAAATCCCCTGAAGGGAGAACTGTTTTACTTTTTCTAAATTTTTTTACACTTAGTAATTTATATATGCTAATTAGGGATGAGCGATATTATCAGCAAAAGTTGAAATCGGCACGGTTTTTAGGCTTATCGGAAATTTTCCGATCACGCGATAGTTTAGGTGTCAATCTTACAGATAATCTATTACTATCGCGCCATTTTCAGCGTTTCCTGTCATGTTGGGGGCAAGACAATCAGCTCCGAGGATAGAGGGGGGTGTGGAGGATGTACAACGTCACCACTTTGTGGTGTATGGATCTCATTGGCTGCAAATATCACGTGACCTTGTTTTATCTATGCAACTGCATTTCCTGTTTGAGCTCATACTCTGTCTATCACACTTCACAGCAGGACATGTCTCTCTACGTTTAAACCAATAGCTGTTCTAACAGCTCTGATAGATAGTCTCTTCTAATACAAGAAACCATCCACCTACCTACAGCTTAGAATAGAGTTAGATTAGAGAATTTAACTTCTTATTTAGTTAGAGAAAGTTTTAAGGATATCTACTGGTGTGTGCAGTTGCAGGGTGGAGGGGGGGGCAGCAGGAGGAGAGGCATTTGAAAGGAAGATATTTTGCAGCTCAGTGTGTTCTGTGATCTTCAATTGAAAAAGAATTGTTTTTTACCACTTTTTTGGCCAGCAGACCTCTGATAGGAGTTGAAATTGTCCCTGTGTTTTCAGTTCTATTGCAATCACTGCGTGTCAGTGTTCCCAAAAACCGGCATAACTTATCCCTATAACTTTTAAATAGTTTTATTGAAGTCCGTGTGTCTGTTTGGCGCATATAGCTCAGTTGTATGCAAATTGTGTTATACATATTTCCTAGTAAATTGCACATGTAGTCAGTGGTTCGAAGGCCGCCATATTAATCCATATAACATTTAAATACTCTTATTGCAGTCCGTGCATCTGTTTGCCGCAAAGAGCTCATTTGTACGTATATTGTTTTATACTTATTTGATAGTAAATTACGCTTGTTGTCAGTGGTGCAAAGGCTGCCATATTAATCCATATAACTTTTAAATTCTTTTATTGACTCCTTTTTCCGGCACTTTTTAATCTGTGGGTCATGTAGATTTAAGGGTCATGCTACGGTACAGGACAGGTATAGTCAATGTCCAGTCCAGTTCAACTAAAATGGTGGTTCAAAGATTCCTTTTTCAGGCACTTTTTAATCTGTGGGTCATGCTGCGGCCCAGGACAGGCATAGTCAATGTCCATTTCAACTGAAATGGTGGTTCAAAGACTACTTTCTTCCGGCACTTTTTAATCTGTGGGTTATGCGGGTTTTTGGGGGTCATGTTGTGGTACAGGATAGGTATAGTCAATGTCCAGTTCAACTAAAGTGATGGTTCAAACAATACTGCCTTCTGACACTTTTTAATTTGTGGGTCATGCAGGTTTAAGGGTCATGCTGCAGTCCAGGACAGGCATAGTCAATGTCCAGTTCAACTAAAATGATGGTTTAAATAATACTGCCTTCTGACACTTTGTAATTTGTGGGTCATGCAGGTTTAAGGGTCATGCAGTGGTACAGGACAGGGATAGTGAATAGTCTGTGACTTTTTTTCTGTGACTCTTGTTGCCTAATTGTATTGCCTAAGATGTAGCACGTATCCAGTTTACTGTTGTGGATGTTAATTCCAGCTTCTCCACCCCTGTTTGGGTGTAAGAATGAAGCTGTTGTTCTTCTCCCATATACTTTAATGGTCATCGGCGATAATCTGGCATCGACTATCGGCACGATAATTGACGATATCGAATATCGATCCGATAACGATAGTTGACACAATCGCTCATCACTAATGCTAATACATTATAATCTGTGTCAGTCTGACACAGGCAGTGATCAGAACAGCACACAGTCTGCCCTGGTCACTGGTTTGATACACAGACAGCCCTGGGGCTACTCTAGGTCCCCAGGGCTGACTTTGCAGCCGTTCCCCGGACTCTGCGGTGATGATCCGCCGCAATCAAAGGGTTAAAGCAGACCTTCCTTCACCCCCCGGTGCTTGTGGGACATGCTCTGGGATCAGGGCTGTGTAGTACAGCCCCGATCTCAGCGCAGCTGCAGCGCCCGAAGCCGCAAACTCCGATGTCCGAAGCGACGTCACAAGATGGTGCTGCAGACGATTGACCTACACCAGCCGACGTCTAAAGTCGGCGATCAATCGATAGGGAAACAAGCACCTAGGTGGGTAGGTAGGGCCCCTATCCTTAATAGTGGCCTAGGGCCCCCTGAGCCATTCAAAAGATCAAGAGGAAGACTTTGTCTGCTCTGACACTCAATCGCTGAAGCCCTCAGAAGAGGAGAAAGAAGTTGGTCCATTGTCAGAAATATCAAGCGGTCAGCTGTGCCTCGCAGTGCTTGTGGCTTCTAGCCTGCAGCCTGAGGATGTAGACTGTAAAGAAGAGGAAGTCACCTGTGATGATGATGATGACACTGCGGATCCAACGTGGTCTTTTGAGCAGCAGCTGGCGAGTGCATCATCAGTGGAGGAGGAGGATGACTGGGTAGTGTCAGTGCGGGTCCGGCCTCAAAAAGGGAGAGGGCAGTCACACAAGTCTGCTGACGTTAATCCGCCAGCCATGGTCAGTGGTGGCAGCCGGAACACTGCTACTAGGTGTGACAGAGTCTCTCGATTGGTAATAGAGGGAAGGTATGTCTGCCCAAGATTCCTAAGGTCTGCCAGGTAAACAGCAACCAGAAGTGTCAGAGATCTAAAAGATCTATTGTTTAGGGTTTAGTAAAACCCATTTGCAAGGGCTGGTTTGGGGATAGCAAGGGTGGGCCCCACTCCACCTGGACAGGGTCTTGGGCTGTCTAATTAGGCCCAGGTGTGTCCGCCTCATATAAGGCTGGAGCTGCAGACACACAGTCTCTCAGCCTGGGACAGGTGAACTGCTACAAGCCTGTGGTGACTGGTATTAGGCCAGCACTTTGTTAGGGAGGATTTTCCTGATGTTTAGTTAGCGCCGGACAGGCATAGGATTTGTTTTTTTTGTTTCTTTTATGTACCATCTGCTAAACAATAAAGCTGTCTGCGGGCAGTTTTAAATGAACTTCTGTTGTCATTTGGACTTCTGTGCCCGCTGAGCTGTGCCTGTCTACCCAGGAGACGACCACCCCGCTATCCAATCCCTTACATAGGTTTTCACCGTCAAAGTGGTCCAGGACCTGAGAAGCCTGGGCCTTATTCAATCAAGCCTCAGATTCGCTCACCAACTTCATATGCCGACTTTTCTATTCAATGCATCAGTAGAGGCAAGAATCTAAAGACTTTAACCACCACCAGCATGAATAGGCACATGCATGTAAAGCATGAATTGCTGTGGAAGAATCACTTGGAGAAAAAGGCCACACAGGTCCTAGGCTTCAAACCACCTTGACATCTTCTGCCTCCTCCTCCTCCTCCGCCACTTCCAAGTCCAAGCGGTCCTCTGCTGCCGATGTGACGGAGAAGCTTGAACACGCACCAGCCCCAGTCCCAGACACTGTTGGACGATTCCCACCACCAGCAACACAGCCTACACCTTCTCCTTCTACCAGTGTCACCTGCACACCGAACAGCAGCCAGTCCACCAGCCAGCCTTCTGTGTACCAGTTGTGGGAGCAGAAGAAACGCTTTCACTCCAGCCATCCCAAAGCTAAAAGCCTGAATGTTGGCACTGCCAGGCTTTTGGCCTTGGAAATGTTGCCTTTCCGTCTGGTGGACACAGATGGGTTCTGCCACGTCATGGCCCTGGCATGCCCCCAATATCAGATGCCGAGCAGGCATTTCTTTGCCAGAAAAGCTGTCCCTGCCCTGGCCCGCCACATTGCAGAAAAGATCTCCAGCGCGTTGGCTGCATCTGTTTCCACCAAAGACACATGGACTACAGACACATGGACTAGTAAGCATGGTCAAGGGCATTACATCTCACTGACTGTTCACTGGGTGAGTTGAGTGGATGACAGTGCGTCTGGTGATGGGTCTCGGGCTCGACAGACACTCTTCCACACTGCTGGAATGAAGCAGAGTCCAGATCCCCAACCTCGACGGGTAGCATCACGTGCCAATAGAAACCAGGCTGTTCTGAAATTAATCTGTCTTGGAGACAGTCAACACACAGGTCAAGAGCTGGGGACGGCTCTGCACACTGAGACCGACCAGTGGCTGGGTGCTAAGAATCTGGCGCCAGGCATTGTGGTGTACGACAATGGGAAAAATCTCCTTGCCGCCCTTAGTATCGGTAGACTTACGCACATCACCACATGTCCTGAACCTGGTTGTACAGAAATTTCTCAAACGCTACCTGGGTTTTAATTGTCTGCTGAGGAAGGCTCGAGGTCTTAGCTCACACTTCTGGCATTTACACCCTGCCTCGGCATGACTGGCAGCATTGCAGCATGATCTGGGCCTCCCTGCCAACCGTCTCATTGTTAACGTGGCAACACGCTGGAATTCCACCCTCCACATGCTCCACATTCCACCCTCCACAGCGATTGTGGCAGTAGCGTAATCCCATTATGCAGTATGAAGTGTCGAATGGCCTCACGAGCAGTGGTGCAGATCTCGGGGTGTTGAGCCACAGAGAGTGGAGGCAGGTGAAGGATCTCTGCGACATCCTTGACAGTTTTGAAGACGCAACCAAAGTGGTCAGTCAGGATGATGGCGTTGTCAGCATGACCATTGTGGTCATATTTTTACTGGAACAAGCGCTAGACTCTCTGCGGCAGCATGTCCCGGCAGTGATGGAGGAGGTTGAGGCAGACAAAGAGTCTTACTCGCCGTCGGATGTAGAAGGCCCGACGGTTTCCCAATTGTATTGGTCTTCTTTAGGCGGTTGTTCGAGGTCCAGGGTGGGTGCAGGGTGGCAGCTCAGCTCACAGAATAGAGGGCATAACGCTAGCCAGGTCTCTGGTGACGGTCAGGATGAGGAAGTGGAGGAGAATGATGAGACAGGGGTGGCCACCACCAGTACCGATTACCCTTCAGTGGTAAGAGGTTGGCATAGATTTCAGGAGAAGGAAGAAGAGGAGGAAGATCTGGTTAGTGACCCTCGACCCCAAGGCTTGGGAGATCCTGGCAGCATTTCACACATGTGTGCTTGGATGCTACATTACCTGCAACATGATACACGCATAAAGGCAATCAAAATGAACAGCGATTACTAGGTGGCCACCCTCCTTGATCCTTGCTACAAATCAAAAGTGAGCACTTTCCTTCCACCCACACAAATTGACAGTAGAAGAAGCAGCAGGCAGTGTGGCAGAAGCGCACTGGTTAACATTTTTAACTCATTTTTTACACCTGCAAGACAGGGCAGCATTCGGACACACCGAGAACGCCTTTAGAGCATGGTCCATGACTACCTGCAGCTCAACACTGATGTTTTTGGACTTGATCTGGACCCATTAAAATTCTGGGTGTCCAAAATGGATGAATGGCCCGAGCTTGCTCAAAATGCCATACAAATTTTAGCCTGCCCAGCAGCCAATGTTATCTCAGAACGCACCTTCAGCACAGATGGCGGGATGATAACTGACAAACGTATCCGTTTTTCACCTGAGAATGTGGATCTTTTGACATTTATCAAAATGAATCAAGCATGGATCTCTGACGATTTTGTTGCCCTGGTTGCTGATGTCACCGACTATTAAACTGTAGCACGTCTTCTTGACAATGTGAAATACACATTCCATCAGTCATCTATTAACATCAGTCATCAATCAGTCTGCCGTAAGCCATCTATTTACCGTTTCAGGCCCCACACAGCCAAATCAAATGGGGCCCCCACCCATTACTACTCCTATTTTTTAACATATTTATGGCCCCCTTTTCGATTAGGGCCTGTGACAGGAGTACTGCCCATACTGCTCTGTTGACACCCCTGGCAATAGCATCCACTACGGGGCCCTGCATCCTGAGGTGTTCCAAAAACCCCTTTGACACATAAGAAGACACTGGTATTGGAAATGGCACATGGTAACTGGCACGGGTGCCAATAGGGCAGTACTCTTGTCAGATGCCCTAATCAAAAAGGGGTCCAGTAATATGTTTAAAAATAGGAAATAGTAATGGGTGGTGGCCCCATTTGATTTAGCCGCATGGGGCCCTGAAATGGTTAATAGATGACTGACGGCAGCCCTGGCTACCACTGCACCCCCTATAACTACAGCCCTGCCAGATGAACCTCCATGTTCCCCATTGCTGCCACCACATATATGCCATATCTTGCTGCCACCACATATATGACATGTTCTTGGCCCCTAGTGCAAAAAGTGATAGGGTGCTCCTGCCAGTTACCATGTGCCATTTCCAATACAGGTGTCTTCTTATGTGTCAAAGGGCCCCGTAGCAGCTGCTAGTGCTGCACCTCCTATAGCTACGCTGTCCTCATCTTTTCAGTTAACCATTAAAAGGAATGAATTATTTTAGCCTGTGAATTTTTTTTCTGTGACTTTTAGAGCCAAATTTTCTTCACTAAGTTGTTCCACGTATCCATTTTACTGTTATGGATGCCAATTGCAGCTTCTCCTCTCCTGTATGGGTATAGAAATTAACGAGAACATCTTCTCCCTTTGACTTTAATGGGGTTCGAAGTTCGTTTCGAGTTCGACTCAAACTTCGAACCGAACTTCTCAAAATTCGAGGTTCTGCTCGAACTCGAACTTTTTAGGGTTCGCTCATCTCTAAAGGAGATCAGTAATTAGAAAAGCAGCGAAGAGACCCAAGGTCACTCTAGAGGAGCTGCAGAGATCCACAGCTCAGGTTGGAGAATCTGTCCACTGAACAACTAGTAGGTTATGTTCACATGGCAAAATATTCTGTCTTTTTTTGGCACACAGGATGACTATTTTTGTCTGCGGTTTGCGGATTCAAGCTGTCCCCTTCACACTCAGATTTTCATGTTCTGCCTAATAACCAGACAGAAGAATGAACATATTCTAAGTTTTTAGGAATGCTGACAGTTTCTATTTAAATCAATGTAAAAGGTTGACCATCGGTTTACAGATGGTTTTCAAATCCGAAAACAGTCTGTAAAACCAACTGAGAACCCTTGCCTTGGGGACAAGCCCTTAGTCATGTTTTCCACAAATCTGGCCTTTATGGAAGAGTGGCAAAAAGCAAGCAATCCATAAAAAGACCAGTTTGTAAAAAGCTAAATGCCCACAGCACTTTGTAGTGCGCCCGAGATCGGGTGGTGTGCTGGAGGCGTGTCCCACTACAACCGTACGGAGCTACACATTTATAGCTTCAGTACAGCAAATCGAGGCACATTACTGCTGGAACAGGTAAACCACTTAAAAAGTGGTTTACCCAAGTCAGAAATGTTGTCTTAGCACTAGAATGTTCCTGATCTATGACCGGGTTCATAGATTGAGGCGCATTATACACTACTTTTATGCGCATTAAAAATGGTGCCTGGGCGCCAAAAATCATACATGTCGACCCATATGTTGAGGAAAACCAATACTGTACATCAACCTGAACACACCATCCACACGGTGAAGCATGGTGGTGGCAGCATCATGCTGTGGGGAGGCTTTACTTCAGCAGGGACTGGGAAGCTGGTCAGAGTTGATGGGAAGATGGATGAAGCTGAATACAGGGCAATTCTGGAGGAGAACCTGTTAGAGGCTGCAAAAGACTTGAGACAGGGGCAGAGGTTTATCTTCTGGAAGGACAACAATACTAAACATACGGCCAAAGCTACAATGGAATGGTTTACATTAAAGCATATTCATGTGTTAAAATGGCCCAGTCAAAACCCAGACCTAAATTTTATTGAGAAGCTGTGGTAGGATTTGAAAATTGCTGAGCTAGAGCTATTTTGCAGAGAAGACTGAAAAATTCCAAATTCTAGATATAGAGGTTATAGAGACATCCCCGAAAAGACTGCAGCTGTCATTGCAGCTAAAGGTGGTCCTTCAAATTATTGACTGAATCCATATGCACAGCACACTTTTCAGTTTTTTCATTTGGAAAAGCTCATATCATTTTTTTACACTTCACAAATACTTGCTACTTCATGTTTTTCTATAACAAAATACTAATAAAATAGGTTTTTTTTCTTTTTCTTCAATTTTCCTTTTTTTGAGGGATGACATTTTGGATCTTTGGAAATAATCCAAATGAGGAAACGACTGCTAAACATGCATAGGGACATCAAGCCATTCCTTTGTGGAGTTTGGCATCATGGATAACATGTATTACTTATTACTACAGAGATGTCTTTCTCACTGCTTTACTTGTGTTATTATAGCACTAGTCTGGTTACCTTGTATGACTGTTAGGGCATGTCCCCACTGCACGGGATCTCGGCCGGTTTTTCAGACGGCTTGCGGTTTTGCAGACCGCCTGAAAAAACAGCCGAAAATGAGCACAATGGTGCTCTCTGGAAAATCCGTTCAGCAGTCCCCACTGAACGTGTTTTCCATCCGGCGGTTTTCCACCCACGGTCCGCCAGCAAAACATTCTACAAGCACAATCTTCCGTCCGGTTTTCGGATGGAATCTGTGCTTGTGTATTTGAAGGGGGAGGGCTTTTCTCTGCTCATCGCGGAGAAAACCCGTACCCCCTGCGGCCGTGGGGATGGCCGGTAAACCGACCAGTATTTGTCCTCTGTCATGGGAACGCACCCTTAGTAAGCTTGAAATCTATTCATTATACCATACACTGACCCCACATGAACTTGGCCTGTATTATGTTGCTATCGTCTCCTTCATTTTTTAATGATGTATGTAACATTCTATGTATTGCTAATAAAGAGGTAATTAATTGTAATTAATAGTGATGAGCGATTACGTCGACTATCGTCATCGGGTCGATATCGCCAATTATCATGACGATATCCGATAGTCGATAATAGATTATCGTCGATGACCATTAAAGTCTATGGGAGAGGAACAACACCTTCATTCTTACACCCAAACAGGGCTAGATAAGATGGAATTAACATCCACAACAGGAAACTGGATATATGCTACAACTTAGGCAACACACTTAGGTTATAAAAGTCACAGAAAAAAAGACACAGACCAGTCACTATCCCTGTCTTGTAATACAGCATGACCCTTAAAATTGCATGACTCACAAATTAAAAAAGTGCCAGAAGGCAGTATGATTTGAACCATCATTTTACTTGAACTGGACATTGACTATCCATGTCCTGGGCCACAGCATGAGCCCCGAGCCTGCATGACCCACAGATTAAAAAATGCCGGAAAAAGGAGTCTTTCAACCACCATTTTTAGAATGGAATCCCACCACGTCTTTGTTTCTCTTTTTTTTAATTGTATTAAATGGGTTGTCTCACTACAGGGAAGGCTAGCTATGTTAAAGATCTTGCAAAAACAAGTCATTTGCAATATGTGTCCATTAACAGTGTCCTACCTATTCCTGTTTTTGGACACACCATCACCCTTGACCCACTCTTGAAAATTGTGAAGAACAAATGTCTGTTAGAAACAACATTTTTTAGAATAGGACCTGTAGTATTGCTGCATTTCACAGCAACATGCCCAAAAAAAATTCAAACATGACCTTTAGCCACTCTTAAATAATTGTGAAGAACAAATGTCTGTTAAAAAACCAAATTTTAATTATAATAGGACCTGTAGTTTTTGCTGCTTTTTCAAAGCAGCATGACCCAAAAAATTATAAAAATGACTTCTCACCACTGTTAAAAATTGTGAGGGAAAATGCCACTTAGAAGCCACATTTTTTGTTCCAAAGGACCATGATTATAGCTTTATCTCACAGCAACAGGACCCAAAACCATTGACAATGCGAAAAATTCTAAAGATGAGTGAGTAAATGGAATACGTTTTGTCATGAAACCTTAGTGTCTTTACAGTCTCCTCACAGCAAAACTAGCAAATGAACTTTTGGGAACTGAGAATAAAAATTGCAGTAAGAAATGATCATTTAAAAAAAAAAGTTTTTTAAGAGGACCATTTCTGTTTGAAGAGGAATTTTGAAGTAGACCGGCAACTAATCGTGACCTCGGCAATTGGGGCCACAACATCATCAAGATCCATGCCTGATTCATCTTGATGAAAGTCATACGATCCCAATATCTGTGGAAGCCGGATGCGTTTGTCTGTAATGACTCCTCCAGCTGTGCGAAGGTCCGAATCAGATATGACGCGGCTGCTGGGCAGGACAACACCTCTATGGCGTGGCGAGCGAGCTCGGGCCATTCATCCATTTTGGATACCCAGAAGTCTATTGGGTCCGGCACACATCCAAAAAACATCGGTGTTGAGACGCAGATAGTGTGCACCATGATCTTAAGCTGGTCTCTGTTTTGTTGTATGTGTGCCCTGCATTACATGCGTTGGTGAGGTGGTAAAAAAAAGATTGCCCGAGGTCCCCCCATTAGGCTTCTGCACATTGCCTGTTTGCTGCCGCTACAGCTACTTGGCACTCTTTCTGCTGTTACGTCGCTGGAACATTGTTCCCCGTGACATTTGAAGAACATGAAGCAGACGAAACAGAAGTCTCCAGTTGATCAATCAGCAAGGTCTCCATTTCCTGCATTTTTACTCTCTATTTGGTGGGTGGAAGGAAAGTGCTGAGTTTTGGGTTTTTTACCCGGGGATCCAGGAGGGTGGCCACCCAGTAACTTTGTTTATTTTGATGGCCTTAATGCGAGGATCATTTTTGGAGGAAATGGAGAATTCAAGCACTCATGTGAGAGAAAGGAGCATTGATTTCCCAAGCCACTGGGTCGAGGGGCACTAGCAAACTGATCTTTCCTCATCTTTCCCCTCCGCCTCAAATTCGCGCCAAACTCTTTCCAAGGCAGGGACGCGGTAACATCGGTTTTCCGGAATACCTCCTCCTCCACTTCCTCCCTCACAGCTTCAACAAAGCCCTGACTTGCCCCAGATGATGCACCCTGAGAGCTGAGGCGCCGCCTTGCACTAGCCCTGGACCCCCAACCAGTGCCTAATGAAGACCAATAAAATTGTGAAACTGTCGGGCCCGTGGATTCGACGGAGAGAAAGGCTCCGTGTCCCCCATCTGTGTCTGTCCCTCCTCGCTGGAGGGACCTGAAAGTTTCAGAGTGTCCAACATCGTTTCAGAACTAAGATCACCACAATGCTCATGCTGACAAGGGCATTGTCCGCACTGACCATTTTGGTTGGTTTCCCTTAAAAAAACGGGCAAGGTTTGGTGCAGAGTCTTTAACCCCCTTTCCCTCGCAGGCCGTCCGGGGACCCGGGTAGCAACCTTTATTTTTTTTTCCTGGCCCGAAAAGGGTTTCATGACTGGGGCCAGGCAGGGATGGGGCTTCACCCTACTAAATTTTAAGGGGGGCCCAAAGCAGATTTCAAACCGTTATTGCAAAAACCCCCCCTTTGCCTGGCACAAGGTTCCCTTTTTTAAACCACCACCAGCGCTCGGCCCTTGTTGCGCAGAGCCCCAAAAAGGGTTGCCCTTTGTTTGGGAGGGCCCCCTCCAAACAGATTTTAATTTTTAAAAAATTTTTTAAAACCCCCCCCAGGCCCCGGGTTTATCTGGCACGTGAGGGCCCCCAAGGGGGCCCTTTGGGGGGGGAAAGAAACCCAGCACCATCCCCTGCGGTTTTGAAGGGGCGTGCCCCGGGCCTGAAAAGCCACCGTCCCCCCCAGGGGAAACCCCCACCCAGCTAAACCCAGTGAGCTTGTCCCCACAGAGTTTATAGCGGCCTTTTTTTGGGGCCCTTTTTAAAACCTAGCCCATTTGCCCGGGGGGTTTCAGTTGGATTTTTTTCCAAAAACCACGGGATGCAGCCCAACGCCTTGAAAAATTTTTAGATGACATGTGTTTGGGCCATGGAAAGGGACGGCTTTTTTTTCCCCAAAAGGGAAATCCCCTCCCCTCAGGATCTGGAAATTGGGGGAGGAAAAAGGGGCCCCTTTAAGGTGGGGGGCAAAACCCTTCCTGTGTCCACCCAGGAACCGGGGAATGGCAAAAATTTCCAAGGCCAAAAGCCTGGCATGCTGAAAATTCGGGGCTTTTGGATTCTGGGGGTTTTGGGGTTTAAAGTTTTTTTCCTTCTGCTTCTATACCGGGGAAGCCCGGGAAGGCTGGCTGCTAAAAACCTGGCCCAAACCGGGTTTGTTTTTTTTGCAGGTCTTAAAACCCTGGTGGGAAGGAAATGGGTAGGATGGGCCCTTTTGTTTTTTGTGGGGGTACTCGGGCGCGGTGGGGGGTTAAAACCCGGGGTAAATCCCGGGATCTTTCCCTCAGAGAGGTTTTTGGAAAAACCTGGGGGGAACGTTTAGTGGTGGCGGGGAGGGGGGGAGGCGGGGGACGGGAAGGGTGTGGACAGGGTTTTAAAACCCCCCGGGATCGGGGGTGGCCTTTTTTTGGCCAAGTGTTGCCTCCTTTTTAAAACCCCATGCTTTCGCTAAAAAGTGACTAGACATGTTGGTGGGGGTTTTTTAAACCCCCTAAGATTCTGATGCTTTTTTACGGCAAAGGCGGCATATGCCCATCGCTGGGGGGGAAATCAGGGGGTTTTTGCCGAAAAATGCCCAGGCTTGAGGGGGACCGGGAATTTTTTTTGTTTGGCGATAACAAAGGAGGGGGTTTTTTCCCCGGTGATCGTGGCTGGGGGAAAATTCATCCGGGGGACTTTGCGACCGCCCCCCCCCCTTTTTTTGGGGGTGGGATCCGTACTGACACACCCCCTAAATCTTCCCCCCTCGTCCAGGGGATGAAGCGCTTTCGCAAGCAAATTCGCTGAAAAGAACCCTTTTGGGAAATGCAATTTCCCCGTCCCCTAAACTTTAACAAAGGTAAAATTTCGCCCTTTCCTTTGCCCAATTTCTGATCCAGGAGTGCGGGCTACAAGCTTTGGGGCACTGAAAAGGCTTTTGGCCCGACCCGCCCGGGATTTTTCCCCGATTCACCGGTTTCCCTTCCCCCCCCTCTGATGGCATCAGTAAGGGGGCGTCAGAGCAGACAAAATCATCCTTTTTGGCCTTTTTCCATTTTTTTAACATGCCTTTGCCCCCAAAACTGTTTTTTTTGTCATTAAAAAAGGTCTTCAGAAAAGGGGTTTTCCCCCCACAGTGGGGGTACACGGTTAAACATTTGGGCCCCTTGCTTCATGTTGGTTTGGAATGCTGATGATGCTGATGACGAAAATTTAGGGGCCCCTTTGGACTGGGAGGCCGAGGAGGTAAGATGGGGGGGGATGCAGGTTTGAAATTAAAACCGCCTAAAGAAAAATTGGCAAAGGCTTTTTTGTTATTGAAAATTCACGGGGCCCCTTCCCCAAAAGCGATGACAGGTCTGCGGCCTGAAACCCGACGTCCGGGGGCTTTCGTGTTTTTCCCCAAAGCACTGGAAGGAGCACCTTCTCTCTTCCCTTTCAACCACCATTTTTCCAAACAACCCCTTTTTCCCCTGGGCTTACCCCCTGCATTTTGCCCCATTTTTTCAAAAAGAAAAAAAAATGTAAAAGGTATGGAAGATTTTTTTAAAAGGGTCCCCTTAAAAATTTTTAAAAAAGCCCCGGAAAGATACGGGCTTTTTTTAAAAATCCCCCCAATTTTCCTACAACCCAAAACTAGGATTAGAAATAAAATTGTTTTTTTAGCAAAAAACCTGTGAAAATGCGTCTGGTGGAAGAACCGTAAGAAAAAATCAAAAATTTGGGCCCCTTCCCTTCTGCCCCGGGGGTTTTTACAAACGGGCCCATTGGGAAATTTGGGAAATTTTGAATAGTTTTAAAAAAAACTATAAACAATTTTGCCCCTATTTTCCCCAAAAAACTGAGATTTCAACGAAGGGAAAATAAAAACTATTAAAAAAGTTTCCGGGGGAAAGGGAAAAAATTGGGCTTTTTTTCCCGGAAATGACAAACAAAAACATTTGCTAAAAAAAATTTTTCGTAAAAACGGGCTTTTTTGAAAAAAAAACTAGGGCCGCCCCACGTGAAATTTCAGCTATTTAAAAATTTTTAAAAGGATAACAAAAAAAAAAAAAAATGGGGGTTTTTTTTGCTCCCAATTGAAATACACAAACATAAATTTAAAAATTTTGAAAATTAAAATTTTAAGTAAAAGGTGGTTTGGGGAAACCGGGCCGCACAAAAGTAAAAAAAAAAAAAACCTTTTTTAAAATGTAAAAGGGAAAATTTAAAAGGGGGGGTTTTTTACCCTATAAAAAATATCTTTGTTTAAACTAGAAAAATTTCTGTATGGAAAATAAGGTAAAAGAGGGGTCTTTTCAAACAAATCTGGGCTTGCCCCAAAGTAAAAAACACATTATTAAATTGTGAAATGATAATAATAGGGGGTTTTTTTGAAAACCAAAATAAAACCAACACCAATTACTACAAAAAACTGTTTGGGAAAATTTTCCCGTAAAAGGGATGGGTTTTTTAAAACAAAAAAGGGTTTCTGCCCCGAATTTGAACAAAACCAAAATTTTAAAATTTGTGGAACGGTTTTTTTAAAAGGGTTGGTTTTTCGCCCCTATGAAATAAACCTGCATGCAAAAAAAAGGTTCTGTATCCTATTTTTTTAAAGGTACAAAGTGAGTCTTTGGAAAAAAAACGGGGGATGGGCCCCAAATTTAAAAACACGAAATTTAAAATTTTTGTTTTTAACGGATAATAAAGGGGGGTTTTTTTGCACCTATAAATAAACCCAATTACTGAAATTTCGGGTATGGTAATAAAAGTACAAGAGGGGGCCCCTTTAAAACAAAACGGGGCTGCGCCAAAGTGAAAAAACACTTTTTTTTAAATTGTTTTTCGGGATAAAAAAAGGGGGGTTTTTTGGGCCCCAAAAAAAATTACACCGCAATTATTTAGAAAATTCTCAGTTGGTAATAAAAAGTACAAAAAATTTGGGTCTTTCAACAAAACGGGGGCTGCCCCAAAAAGGAAAAAAGCCGAAATTAAAATTGTTTTACTGAAATAATGGGTTTGGTTTTTTTGGCACCTTTTAAAAATACAAAAAAAATTTAAACTAGAAATTTTTCCCTGTTTTTGGAAATTTCCCGTACAAAAGGGGTTTTTTTTTTAAAAAAAAAAGGGCCTGCCCCAAAATTTGGGAAAAAAACCCCTAATTAAATTTTTTAACGGAAAAAAAAAAAGTGGTTTTTGCACCTAAAAATTAACCCCGGGCCGGTACTAGAAAAGTTCGGGAAACCTTTGTAATTTTAACAAAGTGGGTTTTTTGAAAAAAAACTGGGCGCCCCAAATTTTAAAAAAGGAAAATTAAAATTTGGGTGTACTGATAAAAATGGGTTTTTTGCCCCCTTTAAAAATACAACACCTTTTACAACCCAAATTTTGTAGGGTTTAATACCCGTAAAAAAAAAGGGGCCCTTTTAAAAAAAAATGGTTTTGCCCCCCAAAAGGAAAAAAAAACCTTTTAAAAATTGTGTAGGGAAAATTTAAAAAGGGGGTTTTTTTGCACCTTAAAATACCCTGCGGTGTTGGGAAAAGTTCTGTATCCTATTTTTAAGTCCCAAAGTGGGTTCTTTTGAACAAAACTGAGTCCCCCCATAAAAGGAAAAATAAAAAAAAAAAAAAAAAATTAATCGGGGGTAAAGTAATAAAAAGGAGGAGTTTTGCATCTTTTCAAATACACCTCATTTAAACTAGAAAAAACAAATTCAAATGCGGGGTTTCCAAAGCAGAGTCCGGGCTGCACAATTTCCCCCCTCTCCTTTCAAAAACCCTGCCGGGCCTGTTGTCTGTGTTCCCCGGCACTAAAAACTGAAATTTCCAATCTAATGTTCTAATGTTCCAGCTAAAAGCATAGTTGTCTGTTGAACAAAAAAAAAATGTTTTTTCTAGGGTTTAAATTTAGAGAAAACCTAAAACCCCCAAATTTCCCCCTCTTATTTAAACACAGACAAAACACTGATGTGAACAGAAGGGCTGGTTCTATGTAAAAAAAAAAGGGCATTTTTATTTTTTCCCCGCCCCAAAACAACCCCTTTTTTTTCACCCAAGGGCAAAGAAAGTCGCACCCCAACTCACCCTGCTCTATTCCCCTAAAACTGATTTGCTGACCGCCCCAAAAGACAAGGGAAACCCAAAAAAAGGCGCGATTTTTAAAAGATTTTGCACAATTTTAAAACCCAAATTTTTTGCTTTATCAAAAAAACCGATCCAAAAAAAAAACCGGGGCCGATTTCAACTTTTTCGATAATAATCCCCTTTAACACCAAAATTGGGGTATGTACCTGTACGCGCCCAATTTTGCCAGATGAACATACCCTTAATTATCTTCTTCATTTTCTGTAAACGTGTGGCATTTTGAGGGCTTCAGAACTAAGTTCCAGTTTTCCATAGAGTTAGGCTGGGCTCTTAAATTGCAGTTGAAAAATACATCAGAAGCGCAACATGAATTTCAAGCAAGTTGGTTAAAAAAAACACCTGGCCCAAAAAAAAAAACACATTCATTTTTTTCATTACTTGCATTTTTTATATAGTTGAAAAACTTAACAAAAACATTGAAACGAAACCCAACCCAATTGGGGCCCCCAATTTGCAATGCTTTAAAAAAATACAATGGTTTTAACCTTTTGGGAAACCCTATTTTAAAAGAAAAAAAATTTGCAAATAAAAAAATACCAGGTTAAATGGAAAGGGATTGCCCCGGGGCCCCCCCCCTGCATGGGGGAAAAAAGGCCCTAAATTTTGAACAATAAAGCCGTGAAAAAAACAAATATTTTTTTTGGTTTTTTTTTGAATATTTTTTTAAATTTTTTATTTTAAAAAGAACAATTTCCCCCATTATTTCCATAAATTTAAACATTTGTGAAATTTTATATTAAATTCTCCCTAAACATAATGAAAGTTCAATGGGGAAAAAAACCTGGGGGAAAAATTTAATGAGGTTTAATGGCCCAAAAGAAAACGGCAAGGGAAACCCCCCAAAGGTTATTACTGGTTTTGATGCCTTTTTAGCAGGATCATAGGAGCACCCGGTTTTTAAAAAAAAACCCCAGGGCGTTTCGGGAGATAACCAATAACCTGGAACCATTGAAAGTATATGTGGGGGACGTTTTATAACATATCCTGCAAGGGAGAATTTCAACGTAAATTTTACCATAGACTTAGCATGGATTAGCATCAGGTCAATTCATAGTGGCCTGATGGATGCAAGAAGAATACTCTTTTAGCATATACAGAATGAATGTGGCCCTATAGACACATTCAGTAATTGTTCCAAAGGTACCCAAGTTTGATTTGAACAATATATAGATTAAGCAGACATTATGGCTCTCTGTAGAGCACAAGTATAATAAGCAATCACATACAGTACAAATATTGTTTCAGCCAGGAGTACCCTTTATTAGGTCATATCAGGAGTAAGGAGAGTGCAGCGGTTTGGAATTAAGTGCCCGCAGTATATAGTTGTGCACTGCTGCCGCTATATGCCTGGGCCACTCGTCTTCAGACCAATGTACTCTCCTTTCTTTAGATATGAAAAGGCAAAGGCCACTCCCGGCAGAGTGTATATGTTGTCATATAATCTAGACTTAAAAACATTTGCATGCGATTGCTTATTCTTTGTACAGTCATGATATCGGTTTTGTTTAATATTTGTTTCAATAAAAATTTAACAAGTTTGGAACACAGACGAGATCTGTCATGGATCTACTTTACAGGATTAGATGTCACTCCACTAAGCACCCTGAACTCAAAAAGAGTGTGATACCAGTACGAATACCTATGGACACATAAGCAGTTTTTTTGGTTTACACAATGACTGTAAAGTGTTAACAGTGCCTAATCCTGCTGTTAAATGTAGTAAAAATATTCCATAAATATTTGTTTTTTTCTGTAAAGAGAGATGTTTTCTATTGTGTCCAATTCTGAACATATTAAAATATTCTTAAACAGTATATTTGTTTAGTAACTATTCCAGCTGGTTTAAGTTTTCTATTGGCCAAAAGGTTTTGTAAAGTGTAGCTTTCAGCATGTTTTCTGCATATTAGACCAGAAATGTAAAAGATGCGACAATGGCATATCTTAAGCACCTGGACAAAAAAGTAAAGCTCTTGCAGACAGATCTGGCAGGCTGGCAGTCTTTTTTTTAAATTGATTCCTCACATATTAATTTACAGCACCTTCCAGCAGCAGCTCGTGTTGATACATGACATACTTGGGTTCGGATATGCAATGCAGATGCAAACAAAATGTCCCTAGGCCAGATTTAAGGAATTTTTGTTGTGGAATTTTCACCAGACTACTGGTAAAGTACCATACAGTGTAAGTGTATGAGGTTTCAACACACCACATTTGCTAACGGTCTACAATATTCACAGTGGATTCTAGACCTGTTGTCAATTTGGAAATCTGATCCATTATATGTTGTGAATTTTCACAGCATTGATAGAATTGGGATAACTTTCTGTGCCATGAATCGTGGTGCATCACCTGTCAAGTTTATCATGCTACATCTGTAGGTGAATCCAATATTCATTGGACGATTTGCTATTCTAAAGTAGGCGGGTTCTTTGCACAAACTTTTTTTTTGTATTCCTAAATACTTGAATACCATGAGTTTCAAGAGATTTTCATAGAATTGTTCACAAGCATATAACTAGCATGTTTTTTTATTTTTTATTTTGTTACAATTGCAACATGTTCTAATAGGCGGTTTTCATAAAGAAACCTATGGCAAAAAATGGCAAATCAGGAGCATGCTGTATTTTGATTTAAAAAAAACATCATAAAAGTACCATAAAATCAAACACATTAGGGCAAGTTTATCAATACTGTCTAACACTTTTACAGTGTAAAGTTAGAGTACACAGTCTAAACATACGCTATATTTATCAAAACTATAATCAATGCAGTGTATTTAAGACTGTCTAGTCTAAGTTTACACCTTCTGTTAGCTGGCTTAATTTATGCCACAAATTGCGGTATAATTTTGGTGCATTTTATGAAACATTTGGCATCCTATTCTAGGCCATGCCCTTTCCAAGAAGGTCACCCCTCTTTTGTCAGATTTGGCAGAGAAGTGCCCAGAAACTGTTTAAACACATAATTAAATATGGTGCAAAGTATGTACACCATTTCTTTTCATGAAAATTCTGCCAGAATTCTGGCCAAATTGCCTTGATTAATGTGCCCCATAGTATTAGCCATAAGTAAGAACCCTTGAGCTGCCTTCTAAAGCCTTGCTTTGCTGCTGGTCTTTATGTCTGTAATATTTTGTATATATGGATCTGCTTTTAAGAAATCTGGAATAAACATCATCATCTTATGTTTTTCAAATAAGAGAAGTTGCGGACATTTGTTTCTTCACATTTTACAAGTTGCCTTGTTGTCCTGCATCGGACGGGGAGTTGATCCATTACCACAATCATCTAACTTTCCCCACTGTATTCAGTGCATTGCAGATTGCACTACAGAATGTAATGTAACTAGGATGGCGATTGTTTGAATG
>JAODAL010043825.1:0-33484 GCA_025379985.1 Phyllomedusa bahiana
CTGGGGGGGCCCCTTTACAGTCCCTACTGCGGGGGCCCTGTCCCTACCTACGGGGGGGCCCTGTACCCTACCTATGCGGGGCCCCTGTCGCCTACCTCTGGGGGCCCTGACGCCTACCTACTCGGGCCCTGTACCCTTTCCTACTGGGGGGCCCCTGTACCCTATACTGCGGGGCCCGTAACCTACCTACGCGGGGGCCCTGTACACCTACCTACTGGGGGGGCCCTGTACACCTACCTATGCGGGGCCCTGTATACCACCTACTGCGGGGCCCCTGTTTCCCTTTCCCTACGCGGGGCCCTGTATACCTCCTACTGCGGGTCCTGTATACCTACTTCCGGGAGTCACCCCTGTCCCTGTGATTGGGGTTTTTTCTCTGCCCTCTTTTCTTGTGTTAGAATGTTTCTTGAGAAAGGGGTGCGGGGCGTGACTGAGGACTTTTTGGAGGTGGTTTTGTATGGGGGGGCGGGGGTTTGGGCCAGGCTGTTGTTCTTCCCAGTCCGGCCCTGCTCTTCCCGAAAAGGACAATGTCCCAATCTTTAGTAAATTTTGGAACCGGCACAACGAGGACTCAGCGGCAGCGGTTCATAGCCCCCCATTTGTGCAGCACTGGGAGCAAAACCCTACTAGGGGCAACTGCGGCTGTTACACTGACCAACTGGAGTCCCCTCGAAATGGCCCCTGAACCTGAGAAACCATCCTTTCCCCCGCCCCAATCTCCCCCATCACCGACCTGCGGAAAGGGAAACACGGCCTCCTGTCAGCCTCGCGCCGTCCCCCTGTGTGAGAGACCTGAGGGTGGGGGGTGAAAGGACTTTTTGGTGAGGGCATGTGACAGGAAGGGGCGGGGCACTATGGTGGGGGAAGGACCCGTGATGATTTTCACACCATTTACCTTTCTTTTTGGGCGGACCAGTCTGGTGTCTGTCATAGGGGGAAAATGGTTAAGAGAAGAGAGGGTTTTTTGATTGGGAAATACTGATAGAAAACTCTGCGCCGGGGGGTCTGGGTGACTGCTGGGTGAGCCTCGCTTGGGGGGCTGGGTGCACTGCTGGGGGATGCCGCAGCGGGGGGGGTGTGTGTGCACTGCTGGGTGATGCTTGCAGCCCGGGGGGGTCTGGGGCCGCTGGGTGATGCTCTGCGGAGGGGGGTTGTTTTTCAGCTGGGTGATCCCCTGCAGTGGGGGGGCCTTTGGCCTGCTGGGGATCTCGCAGGGGGGGCTGTGGGGCCATGCTGGGGGGATGCTCTCAGGGGGGGGCTTTGTGCACTCTGGTGATGCTTGCAGCTGGGGGGGGTGTGTGTCATGCTGGGGAATACCAGGGGGGATCTTGCCCAGGGGTTTAGGGGTCACTTTTTCCCTCAGGGTTTTTGGACAAATTTTCGATAATGGATAATGCTTAATTTTTCCCTACCCAAAATCAAAAAGGGAAAAAATATTTCAGGGACCCTTGGGCGAAAAAGGCCACAGGGTTTGGGCTTTTAACCACTGTCCTACCCTCTGTTTCCTCTTTTTTCCACCAACACTTCCCCAAAACCGCATTCCCCCTGCGCCCATTCCCTCCGCGAGCAAGGATCATCCCCAGTGCCACCCAAAACCATCCCCGAGTACCACCAGCCCACCCGAGACACGGGCCCCCCCCCCTTCTCCTTTACCATTTCAACCTCCAGCCGTAAGCGTCCATTCTAGAGCCAGCCTCCGTGTAAACCCGGTGTTTGGGGGCAAAAAACGCTTTCACCCAAACCCCCAAACCAAAAGCCGAATGTCGGCTTGCCCCGGCTTTTTACCTTGGAAATGTTCCTTTTCCCCCTGGGGGAACCCAATGGGTTCCGCTACGTTTTGGGGCCTTTCCTCCCCAAATTTACCAGATGCCGGCGGGTTTCTTTACCTGAGAAGTGTCCCGCCCTGGCCCGCCACGTGTTTTATTTACCACTGATAATGGGCTGTAAAGCACGTTCAAGGCCACTATATCTCTGCAACAGCTCACTGGGGGGTTGGGTGGTGTCTCTGGTATGCGGTCCTCCCACCCGGACGCACACCCTTTTCAAAAACCCCAGGGATGGGGGAGGGGTTTCCCATACCCAAACTCCACTGGGGACCATCACGTTCTAAGAGAAACCAGCCGTGTTGAAATTAAAAAGGAGACCGTCAACATGGGGGGTGACAAGAACCGGGCCAGGGAAGGGGGGTTTCGATTAAGGGGCAAAATCTCCTGCTGCCCTTAAAATCGGTAGGGGGGGGCCTCCCTTTCCCGGGACATGATCCCGCTCCAGAATTTTTTAAACTGCTACCGGGTTTTTACTGCCCGGAAGGGAAGGCCGAGGTCAAAACTCACACTTCCCCCTCTTTTGCACCCTGCTTCTCCCGCTCGCTGCTTAAGTGTCATCCAGTCTCATTTTGATGTGGGGACACGTGGAATTCCCCCCCTCCACAAAATCCAGGATTGTGGCACAGCGCAATGCCATTACCAGTTTTAAATGACCCTGGCGACAAGCGCGGGGCGGGCCTCGGGGGGTTGCCATGGAGATTTTAGGCAGGTGAAAGAGCTCTGCACCCCCTTGCGATTTTTGAAGAACCACCAAAATGGTAGTGAGGACAATCCCTTGTCAGCATACCCCTGTGGTGATATTGTTCTGGAACAAGTTTAACACTCTAAAAAGCATCCCACCATACGGAGGAGGAGGCGGGCACAGATATGGACACGAGCCTCTCTCTCCGTCGGGTCAAGAAGGCCCAACAGTTTTTCCCCCCTTTATAGGGGTTCGTTAGGGATGGTTCGTATCGGCTGGTGCAAAGGTGGCGCCCCAGCTCTCAGAGTACATCATCTGAGGCAAGTCAGGGGGTGTTGAAGCTGAGGAGGAGGAGGAGGCATGGTTGGAAACCGACGGTATCGATGTCCCTGCCTTGGAAAGGGGTTGGCACTGATTAGAGGCAGAGGTGTAAGATGTGTTTAGTGCCCCCTGACCACAAGGCTTGGGAAATCATTGCTCCATCTCTCACATGAGTGCGTGGATGCTCCATTTCCTCCAACATGATCCACGCATCAATGCCATCAAAATGAACAGCAGTTACTGCGTGGCCACCATCCTTGATCCCCGTAACAAAGCGAAAGTCTGCACTTTCCTTTAACCATCCCAAATTGATAGTAGATTGCAGGAATTTGAGCCCGTGCTCATTGATCAACTGGAGACAGCTGTTGCATCTGCTTCACGTTCTAATTAGAGATGGGCGAATTTCTAAAAAATTCGATTCAGTCACTTCGCCGAATTTTCCGACAAAATTCGTTTCGGTCCGAATTACTTCGGCAAAAATCGCGTTAAAAAACAGCTATTTCCAGGCTACACAGAGCCTGCAGGGTGCAGTAGAACGTTGTGCCATGCTTAAATATGCAGAGGGAGCTTGGTTTGGTCTTCATACAATGTTGTGTTTTAGTATGACACCCACATCACTTGCCGTCACTCTTAGAATCGCTTCACTATAAAATTCCCTGGGCAAATTAGAGGGCAAAATGACCAAAAAAAAAATCAAGCGGGAATGTAGCCTGATAAAGGCATTGCCAGGAAAGCTGGAAAAAACAAGCTGAGAGCTCAGGTTGGCAACATTAGTGACAGAGTTTTGGAGGTGACGGCCGGCAGCCACAGCAGCATGAGGTCAGACAGTGGCACAATGACATTCTGGAGGTGGGAAACACAGGACTAGGCCACAGAGTGGCACAATGACACAGTGTGGAGTGCACGACAGCAGCAGCATAAGGTCAGACAGTGGCACAATGACATTCTGGAGGTGCAAAACAGTAGTTTGGCCACAGGGGTGGCACAATGCCACAGTGTGGAGGTCACGACAGCAGCATGAGGTCAGGCAGTGGCACAAAGACATTCTGGAGGTGGCAAAACAGTAGTAGGCCACAGAGTGGCACAATGACAAACTGTGGAGGTCATGACAGCAGCCACAGCAGCAGCATGAGGTCAGGCAGTGGCACAATGACATTCTGGAGGTGGCAAAAACAGGAGTAGGCCACAGAGTGGCACAATGACAGAGTGGAGGTCCGACGGCAGGAGCATGAGGTCAGAGAGTGGCACAATGACACAGTGTGGAGGGCACAACAGCAGCAGAAATGAGGTCAGACGTGGCACAATGACATTCTGGAGGTGGCAAAAACTGGAGTAGGCCACAGAGTGGCACAATGACATAGTGTGGAGGTCACGACAGCAGCCACAGCAGCAGCATGAAGTCAGACAGTAGCACAATGACAAAGTGTGGAGGTGGGTGGCAATACCAGTCCCTGGTAAAGATGGTTGGTGGCAATTGAGAAAACTGTCAGCAATGTTGTCATCAGGCGGGTGGCGGGCATCAGAATAGTGGCTGAGGCAGGTAATTGAACCCAGACTCATTTCTCACAGTTTGCGTGAGGCGTCATGGCTGATGTAGTCTGACACCTAAGGCATTGGTGTGGTGGAAATCCTAGCCGATCCACGCCTGATCATTTTAAACAAGGGTCAGTCGTTCCACATTTCCCAGGGACAAGCGGGTTCTCCTTGGGGTAACGATGGCCCCCGCCGCACTGAACACCCGCTCTGATGCCACACTACTGGCCGGGCAGGACAGCTCATCCCCACTGCAAAACTCGTCAAGTTGCGGGCCAAACACATCCATTTGGCTGCCCAGTATCCAGCGATCTTCTAACTGGGGTGGCAGAGTGCTGTCCAAGTAGGCCACCACCTGTTGGTTTAGGGACTGCCCAGGTCCGGGCTGCTTGCTGCGGGGGATGCCTCCTCACTAGGCGGGTGAAGGAAGCTGCTCATCAGTGACTCAGACTTGGGGTTGCTGCTGATGGAGCTAGTACTGCCCCTTTACCCCCCCACCTTCACCCAGCAGCAGCAGCAGTAGTACGTGAGCGCTGAGGAACCCCCCGGTCAGACCTGTCAGAGGAGGGACGATGCCGCACATAGGCAGCGGCCAACTGACTAGGAGGAATTTCCCTACAGTATTTGAGTTTGTCTCCCTCTCAATAGCGGAAAAAGGCTCCCATTTTGGACCGGTTTGTGAGGGTCCAAAAGGGTAAGAGCCAGAAGTCATCCCTTTGCTGGATGCTGACTATTCGGCTGTCACTAGCCAGGTAAATCAGCATGCTGCGGGCCATCTGCACAAGTGACTCCGAGGGGCTCCCTACCTCCATCTCCACTGTATACTGCCACGATGCTTGCGGGTCATCTGCCTCGTCTTCCTCATCTCCATCTACCTCCTCCAGCTGCTCCTGTTCCTCCTCTCTTGTCAAACCGGGTAGAAAAATCCACTCATTTCACCAGACAATGCTTCTGCTCCAATGTCCTCCTCATCCTCCTCCTCCATTTCAGTCCCCACCGGACTCATGTAGCCGCGAGATGTAGTCGCCACGTCTCCAGTCCCCTGCCCAGACAGATTTTTTAGCATCTGTTCCAGGACAGGGAAACAGTGTAATGGGCGTTTTTCATCCCCTAGTCCTGGCGACTGACAAATAACGTGGCCTCCTCGATTGGCCTCACAAACGGCAGGTTCACGCATGAGCTGCCCACTGGCTGACTCAAAGTTACACAGGGGAGTACTTCTGTCCCCGATCATCAAAAAAATCGTTAATGGCCTTTCTCTGTTCATACAGTCGGTCTAAATGTGCAGGCTGGGGAATTCCAACAGGTGGAAACATCGCATATCAGAGTGTGTTGGGGAGGCCGTTCTGCAACTCGAGGGGGGTTTTCCTGGTTTGTAGGAATGGATGAAGTGCATGCACAGTTTCTTGGCCAAATTTTTAGAATCTTCTGAAAATCGGTGGAAGACTTCAGGAAGCTTTTCACAACCAGATTGAACACATGCGCCATACAGGGGGGCATGGACCAACCCTTTCCCCGGGGGCAGGGGTGAAACAAACCCTTTTCCCCCCCCACCCCTTTCCCTTTACCATGGTTTTCCAAAATTGCAGTTTGCGAGGAAAAGCCACACAACGATTTCTTGTTGCATACGCCCGGTTCAGTTCCTTCCCGTTGCATTCGGTTTTTGGGGAGGCCCAAACCGGTGTAGAACGCGTGACAAAACCCCGAGCCCGTACACAGTTGGGATGATGGAGCAGTTTCTTGTGGAGGCTGAGTGGGATTTGGGGGTGCTGGTTTGGGGGAATTTGGGGGCGGACATTGGGGCAGGACCCATTTTTTACAACGTTTGGAAAGGGGAAAAAAGGCGTCTCCTTTCCAAGTTTTTGGGTGCCAGGGCAGGAACACTTCACCCCGTGGGGGCCCCCCAAAAACAAGTACTGGGGCCCCGAAACCTTTGTTACAGCTCCAAAACGCCACGGGTTCCTTGCACCTTGGAACAAACTGATAACTCAAAAAGGGCTGGCCCACCTTTTGTTTTACATAAATTTTTGAAAAATGCCCGGGACTTGCCCTTTTTTGGGGAAAAAAATTACGGCTTGGGGAAACCCCCATCTCAGCTCGGGACAAGCCAAATTTGTTTTTTTCTGAACGGTCAGAGTCCCCCCATTTGGAAAAGGGGGGGACTGCAGTACCAACAAAATTGGACAGGAGCACTGGCAGCTTCTGCACAATTTGGAAGGTTGGAAAGATTTTTGGTTGGGCTCTTTTGCCCAAAAAACCCGCTGAACGACTGCTGGCGCCATGGGGGTAGCGAAAGGGGCAGGAGCATCTTGGGGTGGGGGGATGATGTCAAAGAAACAGCTCCCTTTTCAAGGTGGTTTTAGCCTTGGGGCTGGTTGCAATTTTGGGATGGGGTGCCACTGGGCCCTGCTGGGTGCTGTTGCTTTCGGGGGCAGGATGGACCCCCCACATTTGATTCCCCTTTTCCCCAGGGGCCAAAAGGAAGGTAACGCGCAAGTGTTGACGCAGGGCCGTGGTGCCAACGTTTAGCCCCCCCTGGCCACCTTTCACTTTCTGCCCCCAGATTCCCACATAAACCCAAAAAATTAGGCCCTCCGGGTGTCTTAGCAAAAAAAATGCCACACTGCCGAGTACTGATTTTAACCCCGGGAACCCCGCACTGAGTGACTAAATGCCGCCGCTGCCCTTCGCAGAGCCCCTGTCCCGGGACTTTTTTTTTTCCCGTGGCTTGGCCCCCACCTCACACGCTGCTATCCTGCTTTACTCACGGCCAAAACAACCCCCCTTGCCGGCTGCGCCCGCTGCCTGACGCTTTAAACTGAAACCCCTTTTTCCCCCTGACGATGATGAAACCCTTTCCTCCCCCCCCCGCTTTCCCCAAATTGGGGGTCGGCTACATCATCAAAACTATTTGGGGTTTCACGTCACTGCTGTCCTCATCACCCGGTCCTTGGTATACAGAGGCGACCCCTCCAAAAACATGACCTCCCATGCCCACCTCAAAAAATCTATAATTGCCGCCCACTGCAAGAAGCAGGGGAAAATTGGCCCCATTTCCCTTTGGGTGCCCAAATACTACTGACTGCCCCCCCTCCCAAAAATTTTCATCCTCTCTATATAGTGGGGCTGACCCCGACCACAAGTAATCTCGGCTGAGGGGAAACCCGGGTGGGGCAGAGTTTGGGGGGGAGACAGGGGAAAGGGGCCCTGACCCCTCCCCCGGGGCCCTGCCAACAAAAGGGGTTTTGGGCTGAAAGATCCCACCGATTTTGCCTGGGTTGTCAGATGTCATCTTGGGGGGGAAGTGGAGACCTAGTCAACAATCAAGAACCTTTTGGGGGGCGAACCAAAATACGCCGTAAAAGAAAACCGGCAGTTTGTGGCCCCCACAGAATGGGCCCCTGCTGCATGTCCCCTTGTGTTTTGCGACCGGGCCCGCCCCCAGGAAAGTTTTTTTCCTCTCCCCCTCGCAGGTGAAGAGCCCCGCCAAACCCCCGTCTGACATACTGTTGGGCCCAAATGTACAGACACTGTTTGATGAAAAAAAAACTGGTATAAATAAAATATACCCCCGTAATTTTACTCCAAATAAACCCACTAAGAAAACCTTTGGGGAAACCCCTTTGGGTATAAAATTGTTGGGCCCCCCAAATGGGGAGGAAAAATTTAATTGTATGTGCCGTTTAAAAAAATCTGGGGTTTTTTTCGAAAATAAAAAACACAAACAGGCTTAAATTAAAACCCCCGGAAAGAAAAATTTTGGGAAAAGAATTTCTTCTGGGGGCAGTGAAAAAAAAAAAGTTTCTTTTACTGAGTAAAAAACTGCAGGAAAAACACTTAGTTTTAAACCCCGGAAGTAAATTGCGCCAAAAAAAAGACAAAACCCCAAACTTTCCAGCTTTGTAGTGTGTTACAATGGGGTGTTTTTTTGCTACAAAAAAGAGGAAAAAAAGTGTAAATTTAAACCCTTTACTTTGTGGGAAATTTTTGCCCACAGAAAAAATTTATTTTTTTCCGGTGAAAAAGATGGTTTATTTTAGTCACCAAAAAACAGCAAACAACGCTTAATTTTAAACCCCGGAGTAAATAACCAAACAAAAAACAAACCCAAACTAAACCCGCTTTGTAGGTGTTTTACAATGGGCCCTGTTTTTTTTCCTACACAAAAAGAGGGAAAACCCGGGAAATTTAAATTATTTGCTTTTTGTGGAAAAATTTGTTTTTCTAAAAAAAATTTTAATTTTTTTTTTTGGGGGGTTTTAAAAAGGGGTTGGGGATTTTAAGGGGCAAAAAAAGCAGGGAACAAAACGCTTTTTAACCCCGGGGTGTAAATGGGAAACCAAAAAATTTTAGCAACCAAAAACTACCACTTTGGGGGCGGTTACAATGGCGGTTTTTTTTCTCCAAAACAAAAAGAGGAAAACTTTTAATTAACCTTTGCTTGGTTGGGAATTTAAGCTACAAAAAAATTTATTTTTTGGGTGGTTAAAAAAAACGGTTTTTTTTTTAGTAACCCCCACAGCGGGAAACAACCGGTTAAAATTAAAAACCCCCGGATGTAAAATTTTCGCAAAAAAATTGGGGGCACCAAAAACTACCCACCTTTGTCGTGTTTACAAAGGCCCTGGTTTTTTACCTACACAAAAAGAGGAAAACCCTTTTAATTAACCTTCGCTTGTTAAAAATTTAAACTACAGGGAAAAAAGTCTTTTTTTTCGGGGAAATAAACGGGTTTCTTTTAAATCACACAGCAGCAGAACAACCTTAAATTTAAAAACCCGGGTTTTAAATTTTCGCCCAAAAAAATAAAGGGAACTACAAACTAGCAGCATTTGTAGTGAGTTTCAATGGCTTTTTTTTTATGCTACAACAAAAAGGGGGAAAAAAATTTAACCTTCGCTTGTGAATTATGCTACAAGGAAAAAATGTCTTTTTTTGGGGGTGAAAAAAAAGGTTTTTCTTTTTAGTAAAACCCCAGCCCAGAAAAAAGTTAAATTTTAAACCCCCGGGTGTGAATTGCGAAAAAGAATTTGAGCAGCCAAAAATGAAGTGGTAAATTTGTATTTTAAAAACCGGGGTTTTCTTTTAAAAAAAAACAAAAGGAACAGGCTTAATCACCCCTTTGGGTATTTAAAAGTGCTGGAAACAGATTTGCATTAACTTTAAAAGCAGCTGCACTGGACACACAGGGCTTTAGGGTCCAAAACCCCAAAAAAAAAGAAATAGAAAATTAAGAGAAGGGGGGGAAATCTCTAGAAAAAACTAGGGCACCCCCCAAAAATCGCTTAAAAAAACAGTTCTTTATTTAAAAGCTATTACAAGAAACCACGGCATCACCTTCCCCAATCAGTACAGTGGGGAGTGGTATGAGCTCCCGCGTCGCGCCCCGGACTTAAATTGCGGTGACATCACAAAAGCAGCTGAAAAAATTACCAATTTTGGAATTTAAAAAAAAAAATTTTATTTCCAATATTTAAAACCCCTTTTGGCCCTGGGTATTCAGGGGCACCTTTCCCAAAAGGCTTCCCCATTGCGTTTAAAAGGGAAAAAAATGGGTCCCCCTCCCCCCCTTATTTAAAGCTAAATTTTTCAATAGCAAAAAGCTCGAAATTTATTTTTAAATTTGGGTTGAAACATATTTTTTAAAAAGAAAAAAGCCACATTGGAGAAAGTTTTCGGGGCCCCGGGGGAAATTAAAAATAAATTAAAAGGGGTTCGCATAAACCCTGTCTTAAATTTACGGATGGTTTAATTCCCACGTAATAACAGATGAATTGGAAAAATTTTTCCCAATATACCTTCAGATGTAGAGTTTTCAGTTTAGAAATTGTCCAATCTGAAATTGGGGGACCCTGGGACTTCCCAAAACCCTTTTTTTGACTTTAGAAAACAACATGGTTTTTTTCAGGGAAAAATCTCCACAATTTTTAGTAGCCTTGATGCAAACAACCGGGTTTTTCCCTTTAGAAATTAAAAGTAGAGGAAAAATTATTAGGACTAATCAAAACCCCAATGTGCAGAATTTTTTTTTCAACAACTCTGCAAACCTTTTTGATAAAATGTGTTTTAAAAAAACATCTTCAAATTAAAACCCGGTTTGGGATTTTTTTAAATTTTTTTTTTTGAATTTTCTGGAAAACAGACATTTTAGTCACAGCTAGGGGTTTGGGAAATTTTTTGGGATCTTTCAATACATTTTTTTCCCAGGCTGGTACTAAGAAACTACGTTTCCCTTTTTAATTTTACCCACCCATGGGCACGATCAATAGCCCATCTAGGATAGGGCCCCGAGCCAGCAAACTTTTTTTAAAATAAGTGGATTACTACAAACTCTTGCTGTGGAAAAAGCAATTAACGGTTTTTCACGAGTTAAAACCACCAATGGAAAAGTTTAAAACGTGTGTGTTTTTTGGGTTGGGGACTTTTTAAAGTGTAAAAGGGAGTATTGTCCACTAAAGGGTTTTCGAAATGTTTTTGGGCGAAAATTTTCTTATTTTTGGGGTTTCCCTTTTAAGTTTAAGACTAAAAAGGATAACTCAATCTTCCCGGGAAAAAACCCGTGGGTTTAAAATTTTTAAATTAAAGGGGGATTTTATTGAGAAATTCCCATAAAAAAGGAAAACCCAAACGGGGTTTGGGCCCCCGCCAAAACATTAACCTGTCATTTAATGTATCTTCCAAACCACTGGACGTCACAAATAAAAGGATTTTTATCAAAAAAAAAATATACATGTTTCGAACCAACCATAACCCAAATTTGGGAAAAAAGGAAAAATTTGGCCCCCCCTAGAAAAACCCCCCCACGCTGAAAATAAAAAAAAATCTGATTAGTCCAAAAAATTTTTTGCTCTACTTTTAATTCTGAAGGCAACGGTTTTAAGGAACACAGGGCTACTATAAAATTTGGGGCAAATCCCTGCAAAAATTTCCTTTTTTCTAAAGTCACAAAAAGGTTCGGGGCCCCCGGGGCGCCAATTTCGATTAGGGCAAATTTTTAAACTCCAAAAACTAATCTTTTTGTGGAATATTTTTTGGAATGTATCCCCAAAGGGCCCCTTTTGAAATTACTTGGGGTCAACCATCCGAAAAAATTTTAAAAACGGTATGCAAAAACCTTAATTATATTAATAACCCCCGGGAAACCCCTAAAAATCTCCAATGCGGCTTGTCATTTTTTAAATATCAACAATTTCCCAAAACAAAAATCATTTCGAGCAATTTTCATTGAAAAAGTAAATTTGAAAAAACGGGGAGGTGCCCCCTTTATTCCTTACGCAATCGGGAAGCCTTTTGGATAAGGGCCCCCGAATCCCAAAGGCCAAAGGCTTTAAAATTCGAAGAAATTTTATATCAAATTTCTAATTTCTTTTTTAAAATTTAGCTCTTTTTAAAATGCCCATGCATTTAAATATTTTAAAGTATTTTTGGGTAGTTGCTCATCGCCTTCAGGTAAGTCTTTTTGAGTTTTTGCCAAAAGTGGGGGATTTAAATTTTTTAATTATTCTAGCTCAATATTTTTAAAAATTGGGTCATCAGCAGTTTTGTGTTTGTGTTTATTTCCTCTTTTGGTTTCAGTTTTTTGTTGCGTTTCCTTTATTTCTCGTTTGTTTTTTTATTTGTTTTTTATGTATTGGGGTTTTTTGTCATACTTTCTGTCTGTTTCCCCCCTTTCCCCCGCGCACGGTTTTTGGTTTTCCGCTCCCGCGGGCCCCCGCGGACTGTGCACGGGGGTTTCTCTTTTGGCACCCTGGTTCCCATAAAGGGTTCCTGCGCAGGGGCCCGGGGGGGTTCCTGTCTAAAGGGCGCGACCGGGGGGTAAGGGGGCACTAAAATGTCCCCTCCCCAAGGGGGGTTACAGGTTTAGCCTGGGAATTTTTGATTTTTACTTTATATATAACCCTAGGGTCAATTTTGACTAAGTTTGGCCCCTGATGAAGGGGTGGGTGCCCCCCAAACCGTTGCCGGTCATAACATACTTGGGCAAAGCTGTTTTCTATTTTTTTCTAAGGGGGTGCCGGAAATAAAAAATTTGATATTTTAACTCTAATTTTTTTTGGGGATTGGACTGCTTGGGTAAAATCCCCCCCTTTCCCTTTTTTTTGCTGCCTTTCTGTAAAAAAAAAAGCCCAAAACCCCAAACCTAAATTTTAAAAAATGTTTTTTTCTAACAGACATTTCTTTTTTACAATTTTTACAAGTGTCGAAAGGGGCCCTTTTTTTCCAAATTTTGTGGGCCGTGCGCTGGGGAAAACAAACAGCTTTAATCCATTCCAATTTTAAAAAAATTTGGTTTTTGAACAGGCATTTCCCTTTTGCACAATGTTTTTCAAGTTCTGAAAATTCATAAAAATTTTTTCCAACTTTTTGGGGCAGGTTGCTGTAAAAAAAAAAAGCCCAAAAAACCGGCCTATTTCCCAAAAAAGTTTTTAAAAAACCCTTTCCTTTAAATTTTTTGGGTTTAAAATTGAGTGTTGAAAAGGTTTTTTTTTATGCTTCTTTTTTTTGGTCAACAGCTGGGGCAAAAAACTGCGATATTCAAGGGGTTTTATTCAAAAAAATCTTGGTTTTAAATACTCATTTCTTTTCCCGCTAATTTTACTCTCTGTGTCCTAAGGGCATTTTTTTGGGTTTTTTTTGGGGTCAGGGGATTTTGGGAAAGGGGGGCCAAAGGGGGCAAAAAAGGGCAGGGACCACAAATCGTGGCCCTCGGGCCAACATACATGCCGCATTTACAAGAAGGGGGCCCCATTAGGGACATTAAAGGTATGTGGGACCATAAAAAGGGATGCCACCTAAATCTATCACAAAAACTGCCAAGATCTACAAAGTTAAACAGCAAAACTGTTTGGGGATAATTTTGAACAACAGATACATGGTAAAACCCTTTTTGGGAAGAAAACAGTTTTAAAGTGGGGCATAATTTAAAACCCCCCCCAAAAACGCTAAGATTTTAAATTCCGAAATCGTATCTCCCTGGAAATCCCCTAGGGGGCCCCCTTTTTTTGGGCCCCCCCACCAAAAAATAAAAAATAAAAGGGGGGGAAATTTAAAAAGGGGGGGGGGGGGTTTGGTTAAAAAAAATAAAAAATTTAGAAAAAAAGGTTGTTTTTTAAAAAGGTTTTTTTTTTTATGGGGGGGGGTAAAAAAGAAATTAGGGCCCAAAAAAAGAGAAAAAAAATGGAAAAAGGGGGGAAAAAAAAAAGGGGGGTGGGGGAATTTTTGGAAAAAAGGGGGAAAAAAAAATATTAAAAGGGGGTAGGGTTGGGAAACTTTAAGAAACCCCCCCCCACCCCCCTGGGGATTTTAAACTCAAATAACAACCCGGGAAATGGGGGGACCCCCCCCCCCCAACCCCCGCCCCCCCCCAGTTCCCCCTTTCATTTTTAGGTTCCCCCACCCCTTAAAATTACCCCCCCCCCCCCCCCCGCTTAAAAAAAAGATATCCCCCAAGTTTCCCTTTTTTCCCCTTTGGAAAAAAAAACAAAAAAAGGACCCCATTTGGGTAAATGCCCTTCCCCCCCCCCCCGGTGTTGGGCCCCCCTTTTCCCCCCCCCAAACCCCTTTTAACCCCCCCCCCTTATCACAAAAAAAAAACCCCCCCCCCCGTTTCCCCCCCCCCCCTTTAAACCAGGCAAATCCCCCCCCTGACCCCCGGCCCCCTGAAAAAGCCCCCATTAAATAAAACAGCTCCCAAACCCCCGAAAAATTTATTTTTAAAAAACCTTTTTATAAAAAGGAAAAATTCGAAAAAAGCTCTATTAAGAAAACAAAAAAGAAATTTCCCCTTTAAAGTACCCAAATGGGAACCAGAAATACCCAGGGGGGTACCTTAAAAAGAAACCATCCAAAGCACCCCCAACCCAAATCGGCCCCCCCGCAGTTGGGAAAACCACCCCAAAAATGAAAAACCCTAAAAAGAGGGAATTTTTGGGGGGTTTTAGGTTTTTTCCCCAAAACCCGGACCGCATTTTAAAACCGCTTAAATTTCTAAAAGACAACAAAAAACAAAAATACTAAAACTTCTTGGGAAAATTAAACTTTAAAATTTTACTTTTTTTTAAAAAGGGCCTTCCCCCTTTAAACCCAGGGGGGTAAAAAATTCCCACCCATATAAGCTCTCCTCAGACACTGAACAGGCCTGTTTCTTTTCACGACGAAAGACCTTTTTTTTTAGGAGGGTGGGATCCCTATGCTGCCTGAGGACTCATGGAAATACAGATTTCGGTAAGTACACAATGGGATTTCCAAAGCAGTACAAAACACAAGGGTGGGGGACAGTATGCAAAATGTGCATTCTCTAAAGCAGGCATCCTCAAACTGCGGCCCTCCAGCTGTTGGGAAACTACAACTCCCATCATGCATTTATATACTCTATAACAGTGGGAATGATGGGAGTTGTAGTTTCCCAACAGCTGGAGGGCCGCAGTTTGAGGAAGCCTGCTCTAAAGTACTCAGACTTATGCTAAAGATAGCAGAGAATACTAAGCAGCTACTTGGTAAATTTAATCTAATAAAGTTTTACTTTTATTTGGCACTAAGGATGCTATCTAACACAAGGTGTTGGGTCATTTCTCTCTAGCCAATGACCATTCTTCTTGATCACTACACAGAAGTATTGCTTTAGGACCAGTGTCAGAATCTATGCTGACTTTGCTTTCTGTAAGAGGCCCTTGTAAGTGAAGAAACAGACTCCCAGATCCTCGTAGTATTGATTATAAGATAAGTTTACCATTTCCTAAGGTTAACAAAGGATGAGCAGTTCGCTCCAAAGGAAGAATCTAGAAGAAAAAACTGATAAGATTCCCGGGTTAATACTGTACTCAGATGCCACATTGAAGGACTCCAGCATATCCTAAATAGTAAAAACATACCAGACAGCACCGCCAACTCAAGCGGTCCACCCAACAGCACTTCTGGGTGAGTAAACCACCCAAACTGAAAGAGCCGCTACCGGTACCCTGCCCGTTTGTGGGACTTAGGTTCCAGACCAGCGAGACGTGCACTCTTACCTGGCATTAATTATTACTTGAACCGAAACTAGACAGATATTCGGATATCCTTCTTGGGAAGATAAAGCTTGTAATTTTACTTTCCCTGGGGTCTTTATACAGGGCCGTTCCTTGGCTAAATTTCACTCAGGGCGAGGTGAAGAAATTTCGCACCCTCCTCCCCCCATGTAACATAATGTGCCATAATGAAACACATTGCATCACCATCAACCAAAGACAAAATATACAGAAAGCTTTACCACAATGTGCTACATATAAAACTACTAGATAATTGTCATACAGTTACCAAATACACCGCTACACAAAACCAGAATCCCAAGACCACATATCACCAACACAGTGACCGAATAATACTACCACACCATGACCACATATCACCACATAGTGACCAAATACAGCAACACCGTGACCACATATCACCACCACATAGTGACTGAATAATACAAACTGACCATTACTGAATACAAACCATTATACTTCAACCAATATTACCGGTATACAGTAGTGGATACCCGCTGTACACAGGCTCTGCACACATATAAATGGTTACAGTAAAGTTATATCTAGTGACTCACAAGAGACGTCTCTGAAGAGTTGTTCTCTTTCTCTTCTTCTTCTTTTCCATCTGTCCCAGACGCCATGACGACTACTCCCGACTCTTCACTGTAAAATTTACAAAACAAATATCTTAAGACTCCTCAATTTATCAGCACTTCTCTACCAATTCCTATCTCTATACAAACTCCCCATCTATAGCACCTCATATGTCAGCCATGTAGTAGCCCCCTATAGCCAGGTAGTAGCCCCCTGTAGCCAGTGATGCCCCCCATAAGCCAGTAGATGCCCCCCTGTCGCCAGTGATGCCCCCTGTAGCCAGTGATGCCCCCTGCAGCCAGTGATGCCCCCTGTAGCCAGTAGATGTCCTCTGTAGCCAGTGATGCCCCCTGTAGCCAGTGATGCCCCCCTTGTAGCCAGAGTTGCCCCCTTTGTAGCCAGTGATGCCCCCTGTAGCCAGTAGATGCCCCCTGTAGCCAGTAGATGCCCCTGTAGCCAGTAGATGCCCCCTGTAGCCAGTAGATGCCCCCTGTTATCAGTAGATGCCCCTGTAGCCAGTAGATGCCCCCTGTAGCCAGTAGATGCCCCCTGTAGCCAGTAGATGCCCCCATAGCCAGTAGATGCCCCCTGTAGCCAGAGATGCCCCCCTTGTAGCCAGTGATGCCCTCATTGTAGCCAGTGATGCCCCCATTGTAGCCAGTGTGCCCCCCCTGTAGCCAGTATGCCCTCATTGTAGCCAGTGATGCCCCCCCTGTAGCCAGGATGCCCCCCATTGTAGCCAGTGCCCCCATTGTAGCCAGTGTGCCCCCCTTGTAGCCAGTGTGCCCCCATTGTAGCCAGTGATGCCCCTATTGTAGCCAGTGATGCCCCTGTAGCCAGTGTGCCCCCCTTGTAGCCAGTGTGTCCCCCTTGTAGCCAGTGATGCCCCCCTTGTAGCCAGTGATGCCCCCCTTGTAGCCAGTGTGCCCCCCTTGTAGCCAGGGTGCCCACATTGTAGCCAGTGATACCCCGCTTGTAGCCAGGGTGCCCCCAGTGTCGCAAGTGTGCCCCCCTGGTAGCCAGGGTGCCCCCCGGGGAGCCAGGGTGCCCCCATTGTAGCCAGTGTGCCCCCATTGTAGCCAGGGTGCCCCCATTGTAGCCAGGGTGCCCCCCTTGTAGCCAGGGTGCCCCCATTGTAGCCATCATGCCGCCCTGTAAGTAATTCTAAAATAACAAAATAGTACTCACCTGGGTCCCCGAGTCCTGGTCCGGAGCTGCTGAGCGGTGTAAGCAGTGTGACATCATCACGCTGCTTACCCTATCACGCAGCTCCCAGGGATCTCCTCGGTGGCAGAGATCGAGGGACGGACGGCCGCGGCGCCCCCCGCGGGTGAGCGGAGCTTCGGCGCCCCGGGCAATCGCACGCCCTGCCCGCCCCTAGGAACGGCCCTGTCTTTATAGAACCACTTGACCGGAGGGTAAATGGGGAATATCACCTCTCATGTTGTAATAATATCCTAGAAGTTTACTTCATGAGCATTTGTGCTGGTGCCCTTCACACCACCTTGTTATAGGAGGTGAGCCACTGGAAGGAGAGAGATGTGGTAAACTCCAGAGCTGAGGCTCCACCAATGTGCAGAAGGTTATTAAGGATTGCCTAAGATAGACCCTTGCCAGAAAGCTTTGCCTGGCACATGGCAGGCTACAGATTCTCCTGATCTGAATGTAGAGGGACATAGATTAGAAGATCTTTTCATATGAGCAGTCTATAGAATATTTTCTGCAATAACACTGACATGAGAGGACATTAGACTCTTTCCAGTTAAATTTGGAAAAATTATCATGTCCCTGAGTTTATTTTTATATACTCCTGAGATTTTAATAGAGGGGCCAGACATAAGACCCATAATTGTAACCTCTTCCAGCCAAAGAAGAGACTATCCCAAGACTGATCTTATCTAGCCAGGGAGCACACTTCTATACTCCAGCACCACCTCTAGAGGTCTAGAGAGGAGATGCTAGAAGACTAGGTCAACACCCTAAACCTGACTTAAAACTTAAGTGAACTCCTTGATTCAGACTATATTCAGTCAGGTTCAGGAAAAAATATATATATTTTTTTAATTGTCAATTTTTATTGATTTTTCAATTATTGTGACAAAACAAGTAAAACAACGGTGTAAATTGGCACCTGAGAAATATAGTACACGTATAAGGCATGTGTGAATCAGGCATTGAACATATGCAATCAAACCTAAACGGAAGTAACATTGAGGCTGCGAAATAGACCATGCTTACATGGTTACTCATTAAAAGTCATGATAAAAGACCCCCGCCTCATCAAAAAGAAACGATAAACATTAGACGGGGACATAACAAAGGGGGGTAAGGTGGGTGGGGGGGGGGGGGGGAAAAAGAAGGGGGGGTTTTCAAGTGGTCCAACAAGGGTGATGCCCAGCGGCCAGATTTTGTCAAAAAAATCCATTTTGTCATGGAGCAGGGCAGTTAAAAAAATCCTTTCCCCTATTTCTGTGAGCCTCTGCAGAGACCCCTCTATTTGGGTGGAGGGTTGCCTCCTCTCCCTGAAATTAGGACGGGTCTGTGAGGATATGTAACATAAGTTTGGAATCCTTTTAGATGGGACCCTTCCCCCCCGGGCCCCTCAGAAAAAGGGTGAGAGGGCCCAAATGGGATCCTCCCCCCCCCAAAACCCTCAGCAAGCCCTGACCTGTGAAAAAAGGGGTTTAAATAATCGGGCAACCCAAAAAAGCGGCATGACCCCTGGGAGCAACATCGCCAATCCCGTTTTGGAGCGGGGGTTCCTTTGGAAAGACCCCGGTGTATGGTAACCAAAAGAATAGAATTTGTAAGATTTTCTTTTTGCTGGATAAAAAGAGTTTTCGCCGCTGCGTTCCAATCCCTGCCATGGGGGGAAAGGTTTTTCCCCTACCTAAGTGTTTTTCCATTTTGACCATGTATCTTGGTGGGGGGGTTCAGCAGAGGGGGTCTGAGAGAATGGGTAGACGTGGAAATGAGCCCTTAGTACTGGGGCCCGTTTACAGAGTGTTCAAAGAGTGGGGGTCAGGGGTTAGATGTTCCAAAAAACATGGGGACATGAGGTGAGTTATGGGGGAGGTAATGAAATCGGGATCTCTCGGGGAAAATTAAGTCCCTCGAAGGGTGTCAAACGGAAATCACCCCCTGTCCCCTGCCCGCAACTCCAAAAACCGGAATAATCATCCCCCCGCCACGGTTTGCACAAACCCAGATGGCCAGCAGGGAAAAGGGTGTGCACAAAAAAAGGGGCCATGGGTAAAGCTTTGGAAGCCACTGAAATCGGGTCTGCACTGATTAAATCTGCCGCGAAAACTTGTTGGCCCCCAATGGGTATCCGTGGGGGAAGGCTTCGAATGCCTAAAGTGCATTGGGGTGGATGGGTGCAACCCAAGTTTTTTCTATCTCCCCATTGGTATAGTCGGAGGGTGACCAAGCTGGGATACAACGAAAGTGGGGGCCCAATAGTGTTAGGTATTTCGGAACCCCAGTCCCCCCCCCGCCTACGGGCCAAACATAACACTTTTGGCCACCCTATGCCCCCCTTGGCCCTATAATTTTTAGGATAGCCCCTGAGGGAGCGTGCTCAGTCAGGGGGCCTTCCCGGAGAGCCCCTCAATAGGTAAGGAGTTTTGGAAAAGATGGACATTTTGCCGATTTAATTTACCTAAAGAGAGAGGGAAGGGGGCCCACTAGAGGTGTTCTTTCATTTTAAAGAGGGGGGGGAAAATTAGCGCTATAGGGGGGGGATATTGGTCCGTTATTGGATCCCGGTATTTGAGCTATTGGGTTTGCCACTTTTGGAGTAATGATTTTTGGGGAGGATGAGACCCGGGGGGGCAGTTGAGGGAACCTCTGTCTTTGAGGTGTTGTTTATACCGGGGCCCCCAATTCGCAAAAAGTGCTGGGGGGAAGGAAAGTGGTTGTACGTCATCGGGTCAAAAAAAATATCGCCGCGAAGGGGGGACAATTTAAACTTCTTATCCCTAATCTTTATGCCCTTGATATCGGGTTGACCCCTTTAACTGCCGCGCAAGAGGTTCTATGACAACGCAAAGAGGAGTGGGGGAGGGGCAGCCTGTCTAGTACTTTTTTTAATTTCCAAAGGTACGGAGTAAGTGGGGATTTTAAAAGGGACCCCAGGGAGAGGGAAAAACCTCTGACGCCCCCAGGAAGGGACCGGGAAACCCGTATCCCGAGAGTGCCTCAAAAAGGGAACCCCTGCAGCCTTCAAAGGCCTTTCAGCTTGGGCTGGGGAGTAAGGCCCTGCTGTCAGGTGGTTAACAGCATCCACTGGGTTTAATAGTGCGCCTGTGTTATCCCCCCCCTCCCAAAAAGGGGGACGAATCCTACCGACCCCTGTGTACATTTGGGGAGCCAGGGGTTTCTTTTTTTGGCCAGGATTTTGGTTAAATCTTCAGGTCAAGTTGACAACGCAATGGCGGAAAACTAGCATGCCCGGGGGTCCCTTCCTGGTTTGTGGATAAAAGTTTTATACGAATGTGACAGGGGAGTTGGGGATGGCGTCCTTCCCAGAAATGGTTATAGAGTTGAACATATGCGGGGTTAAAATATCTAATGCTTTAAAGTACAATAGGGTAGCCCTTTGGGGCCTGGGGCTTTACCGGAGGGAAGGGCCTTTAAATGACTTCCTTACCCTCTAATTGAAGGGGAGCCCCTAAGAATTTCACGCCTCCTGCGTGAGCGATGGAGGGGTATTTTGTAAAAATTCCCGGATAAGAGTCGGGGGCCCCTATTCCATGGCCTGGAGGGGGGTGAGGGCATTGCATAGAGTTAGAGAAAAAAAACCAAAGGGAAAGATTTCAGCAATGGATTTTTTGGGGTCATCCCTCAGTGTACCCCCCTTAAGTGTTTGGGGCATTGTTTATTGAGCGCTCTTTCAGTTCCTTCTAATAGCGTGGGGGCTTTTTCCCATATTAAAATCCTTTTTTTCGGTAGAGAAGGGGCTTCCCACACCTTGCAAGGCAAAACCCTTAAAGGTATTTCGGATGAGACTATACATCTCAAGTTAAAACCCCTGGGGCATAGTGCCTTTTTTGGTTCCAGCCCTTTTAGGGGGGTGCTATTTGGTGGATCTTTCTGCGGTACTCTTTTAACTTGGTGCCTAGGCAATGCAATTGTTTTAAAGACTGCCTTGTGGGTTCCCGGGGGGGCGGATGGGGCGAGACAGAACCCACATTTAGATCAAAATAGGGGCAGCGATCACGCAAATGCTCCTTGAGGCTGCCTTTTTAAGGTGTTTCATTCAACCCCAATGACATAGCCGCTGGGGGGAGCTGTAAATTTAAATTGACTGGACTGGGGATGATCCGACCAAATTATGGCCAATTTTGGGGAACCCCGTAGAGCCCCAAGTGTTGGAACTTACAAAAAATTTAAACAAGCTAGGTGCTTTGATGAGGGTGGGGAGAAAAAAAAAAACTCCTTAATTTTAGGATGGTTGATCCCCCATAGGTCGAACAACCCTGGGGGCGAATGAGCTTTCTAAAGGCTGGCAAACTGGCAAGTGTAGGATTTGGGTCTTTCCCCCATACTACTTATCCATGGCTTCCGAGAAAATCAAATTTTAAAATCCCCCCCAAGGAGCGGGTGCAGAGGAAACTTTGCTAGCTTAGAAAAAAACCCCATTTTGGAAGGGGGACCTTGAGACATTGGCGATACCGTTGCATAAAGTAATCGGTTTGCCCCCTAGGTAGCTTTAAGGGGTGATGTACCCCCCCATCGGGGCGCCAGGGTGTCTCAAAACCCGCAATCTACAGTGTTGGTATTAGTTAGCCACTCTGCCTCTTCCAAATTTTTAAATGCAGAAAAAAAGGGGGGAGTAAAAGGGCCGACAAAAACTGAATGAGCCCTTTTGGGGTCAAAGTGGGTTTCCCCGTAAAAACACAATGTCGGTCGCAGGGACACATTCCCTCAGGGCCAGCCTCGCTTAAGTTAAGTTAAGTCCTTTAACGTTTTAAAATGACACAAGTACCATTTCCCGGGGTGGGTGGGGTACCTTGAGATGGTGGCGCCCGGGGAAGGTCGTCTCCCCAACCCCTTTCGTCCCAAAAAATTTTACTGCACCTGAAAATGTAGAAAGGGGGAAAAAAAGGGAAAAAGGTGGGGGTGGGCGGAAGGTGGGGCAAAAACGGTGGGGGGGACAACACAGACCAGACCAAAAAAAAAGACCAAGAGAACAATCGGTTATAACAACCCACATAAAACCGGAAGGGCGGGGCACCAAAGACAAAGGGAAAAAAATCCCCGGCCCCGGTGCCCGCTCTTATTTACCTTGTCGCAAGTGCGCCGGGTTTTGGGGGGTCGGAAAAAAAAGGTCTCCGCCCAGGGCCCCCTAAAAGAAGGGCCTCGCGAGACCTCCCCTCCCTGATAGGGAAAAAAGGGCCAATCCCCCCGCCCCAAAGGCAGGGGGGGGAGAGAGAATCCAAATGAGCAAAAAGTCTCAACAAACAGGATAAAAAACCAAAGCTGTAGGCATACAGCTAAAGGGTTTTATCCTTAAACAAAAAAATAAACTCATAAGCCCTATAAATGCTAAGAATAATGAAAGCCCCCCGATGGGCGCAATGCTCAGAAGGGGAAAGGGACGGGGATGTTGAAGGGCCCTCCGTCAGTATGGGGAGCCCGTATCAGCCCCGGGGGGGAGAGGTCGAGGTTTCTGGGCGAAGGAAGGGTCCCCGGAGAGCTTCCCTTGGGGGCACAACCCTTCCCCTCTGGGCGGTGGCTGGAAGGGGGGGTGGGGTGCGACAGCTCCCAAACGTCCTCTTTGGTTGGGGGAATTTTCAGGGTGTTGCAGAATTCGGGAGGTAGCAAAGCACGAAAAAATAGCTAGCGCCCCAATTCAGCAGAGGGGGCAAACGGGGAAGTGCCACCTATAAAAAGGGTACGATTTTCTTTCGGATGGCAAGCAGCAGTTGAGGTGGCAGGTTCTGCAAAAGGGCCGGGGAGGTCGCGAAAATCTGTATAGGAATCCCCGATGTCGATGCTGTGTAGGCGCCTGGGTTTCTCCTTATTGCTTCTTTCCCGAATGGGCATGTAGGCAGCATATAACATCCCCCGGGGGGGCGGGAGGAGCCCCTTTTGGCGGGAGCACTCTGTGGGGGCCCCGTCAAGCTTGATGGGGGGGGGGGGTTTGCTCCAAATTGCGGTTGAATATAGAGTCAGGATGGCCCCAAGCCTCCTCCCCCTGGGTTCCAGGGGCCCCCCAACTCTAATTTTGTTCCTCGGCCGCGGGTTTTCTAAATCCTCCACATGTCAGCCAGCTCCCCGGGCCGAGACATTTTCGCAGAGATAAAGGGTGGATTTGAGAGATGTATTTTTTTGTGTTATATGGTCCTCCTCAAGCCTTCCCCGGGGGAGTATTTTGGTAATGTCCGCCCGATTGAGGAATCCCTTTGCAGGCCACCCTAACCCTGAGACCAGCGCCCCCCCGCTCATCCCCGTTTGGGAATTGTTGTATCAGGGCAGTCCCTGCTGATGGTCGGAAGATGGGACTGGGTAGGGCAGAGGAGGGGCGGGGAGCCCTCCCGGAGAAAACTCCGCTGCCAGACTCCTGAGTATGTGGGGGAGGGAGCCGGGGGGATTGGGGTCCAGCTGTCAGACACCACAGAGGGCCCCCGAGGAGAAGAGCCATGCTCGATGAAAAAAGGGGGGGGATGGCCACCACCCCCGTTGAGGGCTATGTGGGCCTGGGAGATGGGAGGCCTGACGTGTCCAGTTGGGGTGGAGGGGGAGGGACCTGCAGGGTCCGGGGCCCGGTCCCCATGACGGCCCCTGGAGAAACTGAGGCGGCTGGGGAGGGGGCACGGTGTTTCTGCGTTCAATCCAGGCTGTGTCGGGTGTCCACTGCGGGGGATGCCGCCCCTGCCGCAGGTGCGAGGATGATCGCGCAGGGGGCGGCTGTATGTCGGGTGCAGGCCGGGGGGGCGCCGCCCAGGAGAGAACCCGGGGGCGAAGTACGGTCTAGTACCCATTGGCTCCGCGATCGGACCCGGGGGCCCCCCCCCCGGGGGGACTTGGCGGGGGGTCCTTTTTTTTCCCATCTAGGCCGTGGGAAACCCGTAGGGGAGGGTGATTTTGGAAACCGGAAGCGGGGCTCATAAGCTGCCCATTCTCCTCGGCTTCCCTCAGCCCCCCCCCGATTCAGGAAATTTTCCAGTACAAAAACCCCCTTAGCATAGTTGATTTAATAAAAACTGCACCTGTAGTTCCTCACCTTGTACACCTTACCCACAAAATGAGGTCCCCATACCTTTTGTTAAGTTGCAAAGGTGGCTGATGGTCTTTGGAACAAAAAACCTAAGTTAGTAATAAAAATGTTAAAAAAAACTAAGCGAAAAACTTGTTGACCATTTAGGAGAGTGACAAGTCTTATGAGGGGACCACTTCATCTAAAATTAATGTGGAGATGCAAGGGGGGTTTCTCAATCTTGTAGGAAAATTATTTTAAAAACATTGGTGAATTTCCTCAATTCAGTGGGACCGACCTGCCCACCCCCCTAATTTTTTTTCCTTGTAGGAAAATAATTGCATCTAAAACAGAATAATCTTTTTAGTACCTAAGAATGCCTCTAAAGGGAAACCTGAGTAAAAAAAACTGGTTAGACCCCCAAACAAAGGGAAAGCAGACACCCCAAAATTTATATGGTTACAACAGATTATCCCAAATTTCACCGATTTTTTTTTCTCCTTCTTCCTTTGCTCTTGAAATTAAAAAAAAAACCCCTGTGGAAAGGGGGGGATTTAAAAATTGGGGTCGAAGAAGCTGAGAAGCGCTTGATGTGATGACACAGCTTTGAGTAGGGAAATTGTCCTCCAATCTGATTTATGCTAAAAACACAATAATTCAAGTGAAGATATGATAAAACCCTAAGGTAAGGAAAGCTTTAGAATGGGAAATATTTTTATACTATCTCCATTTGAAAACTTTCTGAAAAAAGGGAAAACAATATTAGAAAAGTGGGGGACCAACCTTTGTACCTGGGAACTATCGATAGCAAACTCCCCTTAAACAGCAATTGAATACATGGGGGCTAAACCCCATCCTCAAGACACCGGTTTTTGCTGACCCTTTAAAAGGGCTAAGGGACATCGGGGCACGTTAAAAAAAAAAACAAGTATAGAATTGGGTTTACTTCTCACTTGATACCGTTTAGAATCCAAATTTTTGGGAGATTTTTTTGGGCCCCAAGGTGACCTTCCTTTTGGAATTAAAGACTTTTTTTTTTTATTTATTTATTTTATGTTTTTTCTCTCTTATTTATTTCTTTTCCCCTTTCAGTCATGGAACTATATAAAAGGGGTTTAAGAAGTTTTAGCTTGACCATCCTTTCCCCAAAAAATCTTCGTATGAAGCAGACAGCAACATGAAATAGCTCCCATAGGGTTTTTTGATTTCACAGGAAATACACCTCCAAATTTGAGGCCCAGGGTTGTGATATTCCACATTATCCAAAACTGGAATCAGGTTAATCAATTTCAGAGCTTGGAAATGAGAAAAAAGGCAAATGAAGCCAACACCCACTGCAGAAGGAAAATAACTGATCATGCAATACCAGCATTCTCATATTTGGGTTCTTTATAAGATTTGCACCTAAAGTAAATTCTTTTGTAGATACTTTTTTTTTTTTTACTTTTTTTTTAAAGCCAATGAATTTCCAGATATTCTTCCAGAAAAAACCGAGCTCAATTTGTGGGGTGTTAACTAAAAAAAAAACATTTTCCCTCTGGATTTCCTAAACCAGATAAACACTCTTTAATATGGAAGCGGGCTGTATTCTCAGAAAAAAAAACTGAGCAAAAGAGGGTTTTTTTTTGCCCCCTTTTTTCACTGACATACCCCCCCGTTACACTGTCAATATTGGGGAACTACACATAAAGGAGTAGCAAAACAGATAAATTTTCCCCCAAAAGGGGCAAGATATTTGGGGGCCCTGAAGGGGCCGATAACCTAGGGCCCTTAGGCAAAATATAGTTAAGCCACAATCCCTTAAACAAATTTAAAAGGGTTCTGCATTGCTAGGAGCTTGTTTTGGGGTTATGGAAAGTGTAGTAAGTTTAAAGCGTTCCCTTCCCCCTTGGGGCATTTACACTTTTTTAATCATTAAACATTTTAAATCAGCCAGAATGGTCCCTAAAAAGACCCCTATGAACCCGCTCTTTTCTTAGCTAAAAACTAGATATCAGAGCAAAAAGCACTGATTGCAACAGATTTGGGATTTTTAAAATGTATTAAAAGAGGTTTTTTTAAAAAAACCCCCCAATAAAACCTGTGCTATTAAACAGAGCGGGAAAACAATTCGTAATCTTTGTAACGGGTTTGAGACGGAGCAATTCCCTGAATTTTTTCTGAAACCTCTGTAGATTTTTGCAGTTTTAATACAACCAATAAAATTGCTAGTTTCTGCTTAAAAACACCACCCTGAGGCAGATTTGAAAATACTCAGTTACCCGGGAGGAGCCGGGAATTTACACGAACCGGCCCTAACTTAGCTTCGTCAGTTTTGCTGCTGCATTCACTATAAGACTTTAGAAAATAAAAAAGCTGCAAAAACAAACTTCTGAAACCCGAAAGCAAAATTTAGCATAAACCAAAAATTACCAAAGCTTGATGGCATAAAACACATTTCCTAACTTTATCCATGGAGATGTGCAGCTTGGCAGTGCACAGAAAAACAGAATACAAACGGGCCATATCCCTGAAAACCCGGGGTACATTAACAAAAATCACCTGCTACCACGGCACTAAAGTGTGAAGAAATCATCTCCCACCTTTGCAACATGGAGAGTAAGACCTGGCAGTGACATAAAACCCCCTTATATGCCCTCCCAAGGGAAACCTCCCCTGATACCGTGCCTCCCCTGGTGAGAGCTAAATTTTTCGGCTATCAGCGCGGGGGAAGCCTGCGATTTGAACTGGAACCCCGGGTGAGACAACCCAGGGCCCGGCTGCCCCCAAAACTCTGGGGTCCCCGCAATCAGTAGTGGGGGGAAAGAGGAGATGCACAAGAAAATCTTTGGGGCTCCTCCACAGGGACCACTTAGTAAAATAAAATAAAACCGGAAATAGTGAATATAAAAAATTAAAAAAAATAATTCTGGGTGGACAGTAGAAAAACAGGCCTGTTCAGTTTCGAGGAGAGCTTATATGGGTGGGTGGAACCAATTAGTCTTGAACATTGAACCCGATACTCGTTTTTTTTTTCTTCTGTCATAAAACTGGGCTCCGGAAATATTTTAAACCCCCGTGTCTGCCTGAGGATGAAGGGGGAAAGAGACAATTTCCTCCAGCGCTTCAGTGAACGAGAAAAAAAAAGCCAGGAAAAGGGGACTGGGGGGGACTGGGGCATCAACCAGCATTTTCCAAGTGAAGCTCCTTCGTCCCACTCTTGGAAAGGAACCGAAACTCCTTAACCCAACACGCGGTTTATGTCAACTCCTTTACAAAATATTCCCTTGTTGCAAAGGATAAGGAGTAAGGGGGGTACCTCAGCTGTTTCAAATTCTACGAAGGGGCAAGCCTCTCATGTAGCAAAATTCTCAAGCGCTACCCCGGTTTTGACGTCTTTTGGAAGGCTCGAGCTTAGCTCACACTGAAATCACAAGGGAAAAATGGGAAAAAGGGCTAAAGCTTGCGCCCTTTTTATGTAACAAATCCTCAAATTTTCTTTTCCCCTTTGGGTCTTTGGAAAGCAAGAAAGGATATTTAGTGGGTCAAAAGCAAATTGAGGATTTGTTACATCCAAAAGAGGGCGCTAGACCTTCTCAGCTCCTTTCCCATAATGCCTTGTGATATATTTTAAGTAATAGATTTCTAAAAGTTTAGAAGATTGGCTACTGCTGCAGTTGGACAGCTTTACCAAGCACACATTCATTCACGCCCACACATGAAAATCTATGATACAGGCAGCCGGTGCCGAGTCATTTCTGCTACCATGATTTTCTATAAAATGGACATTCCAGACACTGTAGTCAGGGGCCCCCAGACAATTGACGCCCATGACATATGACTATTGGTGAGCAAACAGTAAAATGTTTGAGTTGGAGTCGAACTTCGAACAGTAGTGGTATTTGGTTCGATTCGAACCCCATTAAAGTCAATGGGAGAAGATGTTCGGAAGAAGCTGCAGTTACCGTCCATAACAGCAAACTGGATACGTGGAATAACATTAGTAAAAAAAAAAATTGGCTCTAAGAGTGACAGGAAATAATTGAACTGGGGTGATCCTGGAGTTGGACGTCATTTTTTATATTCATCTATAATTGTTAATAAAATTATTGTATTTTAATGTAAATGAGCGCCGTACGTCACGGTATCGATAGGTTATTATGAAAGTTATTGTAAAATGTGATACAAATATGATATGAATATATCGCTTAACTTTACCAATATGTGTTAGCTGGAATAGAAAGGGTGATAAAGGTCTCCTTTTTGTATATTCCATGTATTAGAGATAGTAGAATTCAGTGAAAGTAGCCATTTATAGTATATTTGGGATATTATATATGCCCTTATTGCTGTTTAATAGATATAAATCAATATAGTGTTTTGAATTTGATGTGACAGCGCTCATAGATCTCTGTGCTATTTTGTATCTGAATCTGATGATGACTGATGGAAGTGGGAGTTTAGGACCGCGACTGCCATAAACTTTTTCAGCATTCCCCCCGAAAAAATGTTTGTGTGTGTCTGTATGTGATGAGCTGTGGAGTGTGTGTGTGGTGTGTGTGTTTGTTGTTGTGTGTGTTTGTGTGTTTGTGTAGATCTCCGACTTCAGGACTGTCCTTTTAGTTACGTTTTGATATATTTTATGTTGCTTATAAAAAAACAGAGAAAAGATCCAGCTTCCAAAAATACAAAACTTTTATTATGCCATGATTAAAAGCCAAACATGGAGCAAAAAAAAGGACAAAAAACAGGAGAATCCACCTTACGCGTTTCAGGCTGTGCAACAGCCCTTCATCATAGGCACCTTTCTCTAAAGAACACAGAGGTATTTATAATTACTATAACAGGTGAACAATCAATGATGTCATGAGGAAATAGTATACAAAACGTATGCAAGGCAAAAAAAAACAAAAAACGTATGCAACATATAATATCCAAATTTACAGATAAAATAATTAATAATGATGAATTAAATCAGTACTTTTATTTAAACCTTGTGGAAATCTAGTTGCAAACAAAAAAATCCAGAATGCCTCCCGATTCAGTAGCTTCCGTCTCATATCACCGCCACGGGAAGGAAGAAAGACCCTTTCTAATCCTTGAACTGTAAAGCTGGAAACATCCCCAGCATGTACCTGGGCGAAATGAGAGGTAGCTGCCGAGACATTTCTGGAGGCTGCATGCGGTATATCCGATAAGTGTTTACCAATACGTTTCTTAAGCGTTTGTGAAGTACATCCAATATACTGTAAAGAACAAATGGAACAATTTATGACATAAATAAGGTTGGTAGTGTTACAATTGATATACTGTCGGTTATTATGTACATATTGGTTCGCAATGACATAACACAACTAGAGATCAAAATTTTTTGAACAACACTGGCATCTAGTGTGTCCACATTTAAATGTACCATGATGCCTTAACCAAAAGCTTAAATTTAAACCCCCCTGATCGATCACTAATGTACAAACTTGGAGAAAGTATTTGTCTAGGTGGTAGCTCTCCTAGCCACAACATCTAAACACCGGATTTTAAAAGATATCCTATGTGCAGGATCTAATGCCAATAAAGGAATATATTTATTAAAGATCCTGCATATATCTTTATAGTCCATTCTGTACGTAGTAGAGAAAGCAAGAGGTGATTACTGAACATCAGGCTTACCCTTTGAATCCTTGACCTGAAGAAGACTCAATCTATCCCTATTCCTGGCAATTTTGTGGGCACGATTCAAAGTCCATTGTGGATATTTTCTATGTGACAAACGATTTGAAATAGAAACAGACTCACTCTGGAAGTCATGATCCCTGGAACAGTTCCTACGAGCCCTTATCATCTCACTAACCGGAATATTATGAATCACAGGGTCGGGATGACACGATGTGGCATGGAAAGGTAGTATTAACCACTGTATCCTTTCTATAGGTGGTAGTTACCAATGGTATATCCAAGATCGAAAATTTTAAATCCAAAAAAAGCAAAAATTACGTTTATCAACCTGAAAATTAAAATGTAAACCCAAAGGATTATCATTAAGAAAACATCCAAAGTCTGGTACGACCGCCACACGGCGATCAAAGATAAACAATAAATCGTCCAAATAGCGGCCATACCACACAATGGCCTCACAAAAAATGTTTTTAGAGTCAAAAAGATAGCTGTGCTCCCACCATGCCAATGAGCGGATGTTGTCTGATAGTAATACATATCGGAAACTTCAGTCAGACCCTACAAAAATCTTTATGACTGAGCTAAAGTCCTTGGAGTCAGATGGAGTAGCATTGGGCATTATTTCTATTAAAACAGCTGATTTTTTGATTAAAGAACATCCTATTACAGCAATATTCCATTCTTTGCCTAAGATTCATAATTCGGGTTTCCCTCCTCAATGCTACCGAATTGTTAGCAGGGAAGGCTCTCTCAGTGAAAATCTCTCAGCCTGGTGTTGATAGTTTTCTTCAGCCCCTTTTGTGAAGGACTTGAACCCTGGTTATCTCATGGATACACAACAATTATTGTTTAACATATCCTAAATTGCTTGAGATGAACACTATTTGCTTGGTTTCTGCTGATGTCCACATCACTTTATCCGGTAATTCCACATGACAAGCCATGTTGGCCTGGATTTGGTTTCTCCATTCTATAGTTTTCATATAGTGATTGTGTGTATTTCTTTCTTCAGCGTACGGGACATTTTTATTACAGCATACCTTTTTACTTAATTATCGACAATATTACCTGCAGATTACAGTCACCAAATATTGGCTGCAGAATTTCACCATCCTTGCGAATGTGTACATGGCATGGTGGGATCGACATCTTAATCTATTTGACTCTAAAAACTTTATTGGAGGCCATGTGTGGTAAGGCCGCTATTTTGGACGATTTATTGTTTATCTTTGAACGCCATGGGGGGCCGTACCTAACTTTGGATGTTTTCCTTATAATGATAATCCATTGGGTTTACATTTTAATTTTCAGGTTGATAAACGTAATCATTTGGCTTTTGTGAATTAAAAATTTCGATCTGGATAATACCATTGTAACTACCACCTAAAGAAAGGATACAGCTGGTAATACTACCGTCTCCATGCCACAACGTGTCATCCCGACCATGTGATTCATAATATTCAGGGGGGGGGGGTCAGGTTGTGAGATGAGAAAGGGTCTCGTAGAAACAGTTCCAGATCATGACTTCCTTCCAAAGAGAGTCAGTTTCTATTTCAAATAACCACAAAGGACTTGAATCGTGCCCACAACATTGCCAGGAAGGGATAGATCGAGTCTTCTTCATCAATGATTCAAGGCTAAGCCTGATGATCATCCTTTGTCAGTCACCTCATGCTTTGACTACTACGTAGAGCAGGACTAAAAGATATATGGCAATGATCATTAATAATATATTCCCTTTATTGGGCATTAGTTCCTGCCATATAAGATATCTTTAAATCCAGTTGTTTAGATGTGTGCTAGAGACAACACCTTTAGACACATACTTTCTCCAAGTAAGGTGATCGATCATGGTAATTCAGCTGTAGGTTAAGGCATCCATGGTACATTTAAAAGTGGACACACTAAATGCCAGTGGTTTTTCAAAATTGGTGATCTCTAGTTAAAATGGGTCAAGTTACATCGGTCCCACATGGTGGCGTATGTGCCTGGCTCTTCCGTGTGGAATGTCCTGGAAAATGCTCTTAGGTACCCCACCTCCATGGATCAAACGTGGAGCCAAACTGGGCTCCTGCTTATATCTTAGGGACAGCCCACGTGGCACCCCCCCTACACGCCCCCAGACACCCTGGGAGGCATAAACTCCTCCCACTCGGTCATCTTTCTGATCAAACAAAAAAATGGACTAAACGCCGGGGAAAGGGCACAGAACCGAGCCGGGACCAAACAAACCCCGGCTGGCCTACCCACCAGGGGGTACCAAAAACCCTATCTTAGGGCCACGGGGTCCAGTTCAGATATCTCAGTCCCCATGCACCCCAAAAACCCCCGGGGAGTGGTGGTTGTGTGTGCGGGGGTTTTCCATTTTTTGAGATATGAACCCCATGCCCGTTATGAGCTATCGCCTAAAAAATCGATATGAAATATTGGAGAGGGTTTTTTTGGGCCCAGTTCCATTCAAGCCTTTGAGTTTGGGGTTTTGAGGCAGCATTTCAATTAATGGAAATGAGGGTTCTTTTGAGGTACCCACATTCCCCTGCTGTCGAACACCTATGAACCCTTGCCCCTGCTGATTAACATGTAAATTGTGCTTTCCTGGGGCGGGTGCCTCGTGAATCTACAGATACGGAATTTGGGGGTTTTAAGTCATTTTTTTTGATGAATTCTTTCCCACAAAAATATAAATACCTCGGGTTTTTCTTTAAAAATTTTAATGAAAAGGGGCTTTGCAAGCCTGAAACACGTAAGGGGATTTTCCTGTTTTTTGCCCTTTTTTTTGCTCCATTTTTGGCTTTTAATCTTGCATAATAAAATTTTTTTTTTGGAAGCTGGGCCTTTTCCTTCTTTTTTATATGTTTTATACGTGGGGGGTTCACCCCGGGTCCGGGCTTCCTTTATTACGGTGGGGGAGCTGGACTCCCTTTTTTTGCATTTAGTTTCTATACTAATTATGAAAATTTTTGTATACGGTGGAATTAAGGTTTTTTTTTGATATATCATTTTTGGGCACTTTTTATTATGGGAAGTACAAAAGGGGTATTTTTTATCCACCAAAGCACTTTATGTTTTTATGCCGAGAAAGGCCACTGTTTTAAAGGGGGAAACGTTGTGCTGTGTGCTTGCCACACGAAGTGAAAAAATTAACCCACTTTTTGAAGATGCTGACGTCCTGGGAATCTTGTTAATTTGGGCAAATTTGGGTTGGTGAATTGGACTTTAAAACATCAAAAGGGCGTCTTTTTCATCATTTTGGGGCTTTTTAAGCCCTATTTCTTTTCTGTGGGGCTAGGCTGCTTCCATAATTTTGCATTATTTTGAAAAAAAAATTTAGGGCTAAAATACAATTCTTTCAATGCTAACGAAAAGTGAGGCAGCTTTCAAGCAGGGCGTAGCTATAAGAGGGGCAGCGGATTAGCGCATGGTCCCCGCCCCCGAGGGGCCCCAAAAAACCACTTTCCACATAAAAAAACACCGGGATAGGAAATGGCACATGGAATGCCGGGGCCCCCCTTTCAATTTTTGCACCCCGGGCCCCGGAACTTCAAGTTACGTCCGTTGCAAGCTTTGTACATGGATAATTGGGGCCGCAAAAAACGCCCCAAAAGGGGGCACGGGGGTTCAGCGGGAGGCGTAGTTTTAGAGGGGGGCAGTGGAAACAGCCGCA